>JAAXYX010001067.1:0-26905 GCA_036851915.1 Ptenothrix huangshanensis
GTCTATTATGGAATGCTTGTAAGATGAGTAAAATCTTGTCAAATAAACTTATGCAAACAAAGAAAAAGCAGTCTCTTTGCGTCGAAGAATATCCTGAAACCAAAACAGTTAGGAACATGAATTTTGCAAATAAATTTAACCTAGGTTATTTTTAATAAATGTTAGTTCAAATTAAAGCAATTTCGGCTTATAAAATAAGAGTTCATAATGTCCTGATCCTAAAACATATCGGATGAAAACGTTTTGAAAAACTCCTGGAATAGAACTGCAATATTCAGTTTAATACAAAAAAATAATTTCATCGTAAGATACAAAAGAAAATGGCATATAGACATTTCTTCCAAAATTATCATGGACAGACTATCTCTAATCCTTATCGAAGTAGTTTTACAAAAACTGGCTTCATTTTGTACTCATTTGTGCCAGAAGCTGTCCGCACCCTGAAATACTTACTCAACGAGTAGAACGGCATATTACTCGTGCTTTGTGTTGTGATCATGATTTTTGATTGTGGTATGCATACGCGCTGTAGCATTGCAAGTTGTATACGTGGAAATGTATGTTTCTCACTTGGTTCTGTCTTATGTACATTCGGTTGCGCTGCATTATTAAATCTTGTGTGACTGTAGCCTTATTTGTTATTAGTTTTAGCTGTTAGTTGTCTTCTGGTTAGTGATTGTGTAATGTACAATTAGCAGTGGTTTGGTTAGATGAATCCCTATAGTTTTAACTGTATACCAAATTTCCCCTACGCCAATGAGTTTTAACATTAAAGTTTAATTTGCGTCAAACACACACCTTTATACTTGCACCGATGCTAGGAACGATCAAATCAACGTTGACGTTGACTTATACAATTGTTAATCCACAATTCCCAACATAATCCGTGTGCGGTATACGAGTATTTGAAACGAATACGTAACACAATCCTCAATACACTGGACTGGAATATTGCATTTTATTAAAATAAAATATTAATGTATCATACTACTACTCATACAATTCAACAGCCAAATCCAAATCTCTGTAAACAAGTAAAGTCGGTATAGTGCATTTATATTCCTTATCCATGTCCATATGACTGTGGTTTACTCGCTACTAACACAAACTCGTTCTCCTTCTTGGCTTTTCACCCCCAGAACTTTCTCTAAATAAAATCCCAAGGCTGTTTCGCAGTATTCTTATTATTCTGTATAAAGTCAAGTGAAACTCATCAGACTACCTTCAAAACACACGTAACTAAATAAAAACATCAACTGCACAGTTGAAGCCTGTGGCTTAGCTGCAGGAATTATACTCTGCACTAGTTGCAAGTTAGAATTTAAATTGTAAATCGAATCTAGTATGTTATATATATATTGCTGATGAAATAACGTAGGTCATAGGTACGTCATATTGATGATATAATGACTACGGGTACTATGTTGGCGCTGTGGTTAACGTTAGTTAAGTCATAAGTAAGTGAAGACAAATGACACCAGAATAAGCGCTTCCTATACTTTCCTTTCGTCATTCGCATTTGTCGTTATCGTACTATACACTAGTTGTCTTGTCAATTAAAATATCTTGGAGTAGCAGTGCTGTGCTGTGCAAGCCTTTAGTTAGCTGTAGCCTGAAAACACACACCTCATCGTCATCATCACATAACCACAATTCCCAATCTCAATTACTATACACACGACACGAAGCATCCACATGTTTCATCGTTCACTTGCCGTCTACTTTCAAGTTAATCATCCCAATGAAATCGTCATCTCTTGACATTTAGTTCAATTCAGTTAAAGCCAAAAAATCAAAAACAAGAATTATTCAGCTCAAGAAAATTACAGCCGGCATCGTGTCGGGATCGTCAATCGTACCTTTTCCTTCCCTTATATTTCAATTTTGTAAGTTCTGAGTTTCAAGATTTTTGTTTGAATTACAAAAGAACGTGCGTTTTTGTTTGACGTGTATAGTGAAACGAGTATTCTTGAGTTTTTTTAAAAATCGTATGGCTTAGCTGTTGGTGTTCTTTGAAGATTCAAAGCAGT
Source organism: Ptenothrix huangshanensis (assembly GCA_036851915.1). Taxonomy (NCBI): domain Eukaryota; kingdom Metazoa; phylum Arthropoda; class Collembola; order Symphypleona; family Dicyrtomidae; genus Ptenothrix; species Ptenothrix huangshanensis. Next base: position 2,031 of record JAAXYX010001067.1, read on the forward strand.
GGTTGTTGATGCTTTAATAAAATAGTTCAGTCATCGTTTTGGTGTTTGAATAATAGTAATGAGTAATACCAAATTGTTAGAGTGCATTGGTATATGAGTAGCATTTTTGAGTGGTAGAACACGCAAGTGGCAATTTATCAGTGATGTGTCATGATGATATAATTTATGTTGTGTTAGAGGCAGTAGGAAATAATGGAAGAAATAATTTTAGTTTCTTCATATTGTCAGTCGTTGGTCGTTGTCACTAACAATCATTATTTAGCATTCCTTCTCTTTCAGCACTCACTTTTTTCGTACTTTGACACATTACAAGCAGTATTCTGAATCTGACCTTCAATTCTTGATTGTGAGCAATACCGTCACCGTAATTGGCAACGGTAGTGTATTTTATTCAATAAACTTGGTATTCTTGACAAGTAATAATAGCGGTTCCCACTGCTGATTCACAATTCATGGTTGTAGTACGATAGGTGTACAATTGGCTGCTGGCTCACTTGTAATGAACATATAAGTTTAAGAGTATTGTAGAAGTTAGGTGGTAGTTATTGAATGTTGTCCTTCGACCTTTGTTCCTGGTGATTAACGTTCACAAGTTTCACAGCATTCTACTTCCGTTTATCATTTATGCTTCTCGTTGAACTGAGATCGAGGTTTTAATTTTCTCTTGTGAAGGATTTTTTGAGAATAATTTCAAATAGTTCCGATATGCCACCAGCTTATGAATTAAGTATCTAACGCTGAGCTGAGTCGAATCAAGTATAATTTACTTCAATTAAAATTTGCTGCATTTAATCTTGGATTTTGTATGTTTGCCGTTTGATTCGAACTACATCTGAACAGTAAAAGATATTTGTAAAAATGGACTAGTGCTTAATACAAAGGAAAATTTACAAATTATAAAATAATTTGCAGCATGTGCGTATGCAAAGGGCCTTTCTAACCAGTACACCTAAGTTATCTTTCGAAAATCTTCCGAGTTTTGCAGTATTAAGTACTAAATCAATTATAGTTGTGTAAACAAGTTACTAAGTTCAAACCTAACCGTGAAGGTCGAGAAAGTTCTTATCAGCTGTTTAATTTATTCTTTACGTGTTGTTTTACAATATTGAATTGTATATTGATTATAGGTAAGTTGATTTCGAGTTCCACTGCAGTTCGGTCGATTATCTGCTAGCTGAGTTTATACGCTTACAGTAATCCAATTTCCGTCAACATTCCAGGCTGCACAATTTGTATACTATTGTTGCGCAACTACACGAGCAGTTATCATGTCAGAAAGTTACGAAAATTTGACCCTGTAAGTTTTTCCAACTTATAAATTATCAATAATTTCTTAATTTAAGATTCTCGAAGTTTCCCAATTTTTGTAGATTCGTTATTATGTGTGGGTAATGTTTTTACTTAACGGAAAATTATTTTGCAACTAGGGTGGAAACACCGGAGAAGATCATTGTACACCCATCCAATATTGGGTCAAATGATAAATTCATTGTGATCAATCGTGTGACGGACGAAATCAATTTGTCATGTAAGTATTTTTATAATGCTTTTCGGGTTTATATTAAATGTAATTGGGTATTTACCTTGTGTCTATATGAGTGTACTTTTTATAGATTAATTATTAGGTAATTAACTATCCTCAATTTCATTTGTGTCATAGCGAATAAAGCGGAAATTCCTGATAGTGACAGAATACGCACTGTTAGTATTGGCGGGATAATTGGTGTCATAAATCTGGTGGCTGGACCATATCTACTAGTCATTAAAACAAGATTTAGAATGGGTCAGGTTTCGAACCATGTTATTTGGAAAATGAATCAGTATGAGCTCATTCCTTTCCGGAAGTCTCTTCTGCATTTAAATCAGCAACAGGTATGCGTGTTTTCGTCTTGTAATATTAGACAACTTCCAAAGCAAAATACAGAAAATTCACTATAAACTGTTATTAAATCATAGTGAACACCTTGGAAAATTTTATATGGCTAATTATATCCCACTCGTATTGTTCAAATTTTGAAACATTGTTCTCTAGGTGGGTCATAATAAAATATACATTGAAATGCTCGAAACTGCTTTGGATACTCCTAATTTCTACTACTCCCACACTTATGACCTGACACACAATATCCAGTCGTTGGACGTCAACTCCCCTGACTTTTTAAGGGTAAGTATTTCAGTTGCATTAACATGTTTATTTTAACGATTACGAATACTAGTTGCCTGTCAAATAGGTACGGGTACGTATTGTGGCTAATTAGCATCTGAATTACCGTAAAACTTCTAATTAGAGCCCCGGCCACCATTGTAAATATTTACTTTTCTCCCTGGTCATCGTAATGCGTAAGCATAGGATTTGACCCGGCTAAATAAGGAGGCAGGCTATTATTAGAAGTTTTACGGTACTTGTTTTGCTTATGCTAATCTCAAAAAAAAGAGCATGCGGCTTTTACGGTCCTAAACATTTTGTCACCTTGTGCAGTCAGGTGATTTAACTTGTCTTTGTTATTATATGTATTGGGTTTTTGTTTTGCAATTTGCAGCGGAGTCTTGTTCAGCGTGCTGAAACTAAGTTCATGTGGAATAATGGTATCCTGGAAAAGTTCCAAGGGAATGTGGAATTCCATAAGTTTTGTATCGTTTTGCTGCATGGATGTGAGTCTAAATTGTAACATGACCAATTGTATTTAATTATAATCATTAACAATCAGCCTAATGTCTTGTCCACATATTATGTACATAGAACTATTGAAAATAGTAATTTTACTTAGCATTATATTTGAAAATAGTCGTGTGGATACTGTGGTCCCTTAAAAAGATAATGATTTTCACTAGTCAGAATTTTGCACTAACTGCATATAACAATTTTCTAGTTTTAACCACGAGATTTTTACACTCAACCTTGGCTGGAAAATGCCACTGAGTCAGAATTCAAAATTCATTGATTGGTCAGAACTCAAAAACCTGACCAATAAAAATTAGTTACCGTACACCCAAACTTTCTCGCCTAATTTTGCACTATTTTCACAGATTTCGAATTAGTGAATCTCAAAAGTATCTAAGTAAGTTTGACCTCAATTTCCGAAACAAACATAGAATTTTATTTACAAATGCGGTGAGGTAAGGTAAGGTGAGGCATTCGGGACATTCGGGTGCAGGGCAAGGCGGCTGAACTTCACTGGTTATATAAGGTGATCCAATTTCAAGTTTTTTAATTTAATTTTTGGGAACGCTTCTACGGGACGCAAGATGCATTTTTATGTCACCATGGTATAAAACCAGCCATATTGTCACTAACTTAAACAACAAACAATTTTTTATTTAAGGCAGTTAAAGAATTTTCAAAATTACTAATTAGGTAATCTGTACTCACAGAAGTAAAATACGATTAAGACAAATAATTTGACATAAAAACACTTGCAATCTACGAAAAATGCTGTTTGTTGTTTAAGTTATTCAAAATTTAGTTGATGTTATACCTATGGTGACAAAAATGCATCTTGCGTCCCGCAGGAGCGTTCCCAAAAAAACTTGAAATTGGATCACCTTATATAGCCAGTGAAGTTCAGCCGCCTTGGTGCAGGGCTGTATCGTTTTAAATTATCGTGACGCTGTTAGCATTATTTTCAGATATAATGGGGACATGTATTGTTGTAAATTAGATTTCAGCATGTATGTGTATATATTTGACTTAAGTAATTAATTATGTAAATTTTTTTTTCTGCTTTGGTAGTTGTTTCTATTCAAGAGTTGGTGCTTAACGAGAAGCAGTTCAACTTTATTGTTATCTCCCGACGAAGTTGCAAAAGGCCGGGTGTACGCCTGTTTTCAAGGGGCGTCGACACTGATGGAAACGTTTCTAATTTCGTTGAAACCGAGCAAATCGTCGAGTATGGCAGCGATATGGCATCTTATGTGCAGGTAATTGGACTTGACGTTTAATTCTCCCATTGTAATGGTTAGATGGATTCTGATAATGAGATGCGATAGTGAATAATGAATGGCATGACATTTGAACTGAAAACAGATTCGGGGATCTATACCGCTCTTTTGGTCACAAAAGCCCAACCTTAAGTACAAGCCTAAGCCGACGCTGGCTCAAGCGAATCATATGGAAGCGTTCGTGAAGCATTTTGAAGAGTTGACTCTCAAGTACCATCGAATAGTATGTATTAATTTGGTAAGGAAGTCACATTATTAGATGTACCTATCTACGATAAATCATGTTTTAGACTACCTACTACGATGTAGTGTGTTTGTAAAATGTAGCGTTTTTTTACACGTGTACGTATTTTGTTGATTGTTTAAATCTGAAAAGGTGAATCAAACCGGATCGGAAGGAGTTTTGGAAGAAGCATTTAAGCAGTACGCCAACACTTCAGGCTTGAGTCAAATAAGGTATTTATGAATAGTTATTTTAATTGCTTCGTTTTAAAGCGATCACTGTAGTAGGTACTGTCTATGACTAATTTTATTTTTATTTTTGTTTAACTATCGTAGATACGAAGGCTTCGACTTTCATCATGAATGCCGCAATATGAACTGGGATCGTTTGGATATTTTAACTAACCGTGTATCGCAAGAAATTGAAGACTTTAGCTACTTTCTTCGCTCCAAGGGACAGCAGCAGCATCAAGAAGGAGTCTTCAGAACCAATTGTATTGATTGTTTAGACAGGACAAATGTGGTCCAAGGCATGCTGGCAAGAATTAATTTAGATCGTGTACTTAAGGTTCGTTTCCTTCTTCCTGGCAATACTTGGTACATACTTTGGTTTTTACAATTTATAGACCAAGGGATTTTGCTACTGAAACTATTGTTATCATTTATTTAATTACTTACTAAAGGTTAAAAACTTCCTTGTTTAATATTTTTGATTCGCAGTAATTAATACATCATTATTTTAATCTGTCCTATCGTTGTTTGTGTGTGCAGCGATTAGGTATCTTGAGTGAGAACGATTCTTTGGGACGCCAGGTTGACGTGGAATTTCTTTTCAAAAATATTTGGGCTGACAACGGTGATTACTGCAGTATTCAGTATTCTGGAACCGGTGCTCTAAAAACGGATTTTACTCGAACGGGCAAGCGAACGTGGGTAGGACCACTGCGTGATGGCTACAACTCCGTCGTACGTTACTTCAAGAACAACTTCTTGGATGGATTTAGACAAGTATGTATTTTAACTGTTTTTAATAAATAATTATGTGTTAACTTTTTGTTTCTGTACCAATACCGGATTTAACTTTTGTGTGGTAAAGCGTATAATTCCAAATGTTTGTATAGGATGCCATAGATTTGCTTTTGTGTAACTACCGCGTAACAGAGGACGAAGGCAAAACACGTCCGTCGCCACTGGAAAAGGAGAGGGACTGGAAATATTATACTGTAAGAAATTATAGCTGTGTAAACTGTATCAAACTGTGGAAGCTGGTGATGTCGTTACTAACAATAATTTTACTTTTTCCAGCTTCCTGTACTTATGATTTTCTCGTTCGTTATGTGGACCATGCTTCTAATTCTTCCATCCGAATATACATCAGAGTATTTGCTATACATATTGTAAGTTTCCATTCCAAACCTTTTGTTTTATTTTATTGTCAGCACTTTGTGGATGTTATTTCTTGCTGTTAGCATTCGTATACTGAAGATTTTATGCACAACCTTGTTCACTAGTTTCTTATAATTGTATCTACAATAATATCTGTAGGTTCTGGGGCAGTATGGTGATGGCAACGGGCGGTGTTATTTTCAATACTGGTCATGACTTTGTGGATAAGCCGGTTTTATCCGAAGCTCATCGTCTGTCAATGTGACTAAGTGAAGTCTAGGCATTTCTCTGCGTCATTTTTGAAAAATTCTACAGGCTAAATGAAGCACGTAATTATATGCCTCAAATACTTGCATTGCACTGCATAGGTACTAGTACATACGTACGTTCGTCTGTCGTCGGCAACTCCGTCACTCAACAAAAAATCATAAATCTAAACTCCAAAATTGTTGTTGTATTATTACATAACGTAATTATTATATTATAGTAAAAAATAATATAGTTGATCTTCATTTCATAGTTTTCTATTTATTTCTTTACTTATTTATTTCACACAACTCATGATTATTATCACACATATGTACACAATTGCATAAAATTAACGCGGGTTGGATTGTAACTCATCAGGATTTAATTAAATAGCGGCTTTCAAACACTGGATGGCTGTACAATGACTGATACTGTGCATACTTTACTCGTTAGACTAAATCGCCCCAGGTTACAGTAGAATTTTCAAAAGTTGAAGTTACCATTGAAAGTGATAGCAGTCATTAATCTTTAACTAAACGGATTAGTTATCCACTTTATTCCCCCAGCACTTCAGGCACTGTATTTCGATGCAAAGAAACCATTGGCAGTTCATTTCAGTCCGAAACTCTCAAGTAAAGCATACAGTTTCGTGAACACATTAGTGCTACAATTAACCTTTTAGTTGCTGCTACATGATACTTTGATTTTCCGTTTGACCTCTTGTCAGTTAGTCAGTATCATTATTTCCCCATTGACAATTAGTCTAACTATTGAGCTTTAGCCGACTGTGTAATTATGATTAATAGCATATGGAGCGTATCTGAAGTTCATAACCATTAGTTTAGGATTATAGCAAATTTGACATCAGGACAGTGCAAGTACTAATTATCGCGTAATATTTGTTATTATCTAGCACTATACAAGTTACTTTAGTATGCAGTTTGCACAAGTTTAGTTCCTGATAGTCACTTTTACTGCACAACTTGTCACGGGCGCGTGGAAACTAATTTTGGAAAGAGGCGTCTAAACCAGATGACTGCCCATGACAGCGGTAATACCTTGGCTATTTCATCACTTCTCGTCATGTAATTACTGTACTATTTCATACGGATAATTTAAAATCTGTATGTTCCTCTTTTTAAATTTCATGCATCAGCGCATCCTTAATTCTTAAGTTCTTATTTTTCAATAGGAAATAGGACCAACAGTACTAAATTCGATCCGGTTTCGCATCCATGGTTCTAGATATTTGTAAATAACACAGACCGATTAATAATATGCAATTCTAATTCTACGCAGCTTGTGGGAATTTTGTTTGCTCCAAGATGACTAGGTATACCTACATATTATGTCCTATGTACAGTATCGTGCAAGACAAAGTCCAAACTCAAGTACGTCTGTCGATAGTACTGTTAGTATAATTACATAAAGTGAAAGAAGAAAGCAAAACATAAACAACTTGGGAGTAATTATAAGATAGAAAAACTTTATTAATTCACTGTTACACAACAGTAATAGCCTCATGACTCATGACTCAGTATATTGGTAATACAAAATAGGTTTAACCTAAGGTTAATGGAGAAAGACGAGACTTTATTCAAAATAAACCAGACTCTGTCCTCCTACGAGCCGATTGCCTAAAGAAATTCAATACAAATACGGAGGTAAAATATTTAAAGTTTATGATGGTATTATTTATTTAAATTTGTGGATATCATTAAGTGCTCAGTTTTCAAAATTGGAGAAAACAGGTGATTATTATTTAATTTTGTTTTTTGTTTATTATTTATTACCGGCATCGTTAATCGGCATAGCCTGCAAAAAAGGACGTGCAAGGGCATGTAAAATGACACGAATGAAAAATGGATGAATAGGCGGTGTTTTACATTTTCACCGATGCCCGAGATCGAGAGATGTCATGTAGAAAGTTAAACGCTATTGGAGACAAAGAATAGTTTCGTAGCTGTAGCTAGGTAGTAGTAATAGGTGGGTATCTTGATCCTGAAGTCTGACGCACATGTTGGCAAATTGTTCTAGAACGAAATACATATCAGTCTCTGTGTACTGTGTCTGTGTTCTGTGTACAATGAGACTTTGTCTACTATATGTAGGTACTTCGTTGATTCTGCATAAGCTAAAAGCCGCCGGCCCGGGCTAGGTTTTACCGGGGTGAACGTCTCAAGGGAAATCGGAAATGTATGAACGTAAGCACATTTTACAATATTTACATGCAGTCGATCCATAAAAAGTAAAAGTTGTATGGAGTCTAAACCCATTCCGGGGAAATACAATGGCAATGAGCATGGCAGAAGGGATGTCGATTATGTAGATTTTAGAAACTTGGCTTGATGAAGATAGAATTGCAGGATTATGATTCAGAGTGACTGGAATAAAATGGTAGGACTGGCAATATTAGTACTTGTATGTAGGTACTTGTACATCATAGTGTGGATAAGTATATTGTACAGTGTTCATACGTCCACATCAACATTTTGGTCGTCCATGTCCATTGTCCACGTCCATGTAAAGGTATTTACTAATAGTACAGTAAATACTACTTGTAGACTGACATTGTACTGACTGTACTTCTAGCGTATAGCAGTAGCAAGAAATGATCGAGACGTACAATTACAGTTAGTTACAGCCAATTCCGATTCCAGTCCCATTTCCCAATCCGAATTCCATTCCATTCAAGGCTACTTGTCGTTATCGGTGCATTTCACTGGAATTCTTAAACATTCCTGTGGACTTTGGATCGGTCAGTATAGGAAGGACGAGGACAAGGAGGCGATGCGCGGATTTAGATTACATCGTAATATTATTATTAGATGCCTCAAGCTCCAAAGTCCGGAGTTCCGGAGAGCCAGCAGATCATTTCTTCCCTCATTCTCCATTTCCAGTGATATTGATAATTTATAGCTATATTGTATTACTCCACTTGTTCTTCACTTACAGTACAGTTACAGTGCATAGTAATATATTCCCCTTTGGTTCCTTTTGGCTTCGCTCGCACTACCTTTTGTATTCGCAATCGCATCTCGTGAGTGCATTCCAATCTCCGCAATCGTGGTGTGATGTGGTGTGTCTTTTGTGATGGTGAAGTGATGCAATCCGTAGAGATGCATCTGATCATGATGCAACGGAATATAATATAATTACATTGACAAAAAAAAATAAATCTGTCATTGGCCATCAAATCTTTAATAAAGGCAGAAGAAAGCTGACAGAGTCAGGGCCAGAGCACCTTCTTGGCCACTAAAAAGCTCCTAAGCAACCACAACATTCTGTAGTTCACATCGTTACGTGTATTGTATTTGGCTGGACTTGTAATTTTTTTTTATTACAACAACGTGCGAATTGCAGCTGCAGGGAAAGAGAAAGCAAAGTCTACCGTTCGCAACAAGGCAACCGGAAGACGGCTAATAATGCGGACTATACTATAATATAGCTGCATCAATTAATAATACAACAATAGCGCAAAATTATTCCAGCCACATGTTTCATAATATATGCCTAGTGCATACCTTTGTAATTGCATTTAACCTTTCCCTTGGTGAATTATTTTAATCTAGATCTGTGATCTTTTTAATTTTAGCCGTAAAGAGGTTTTAATAGAAAAACGAATAGTCCGAATTTACGCTGTTTCAAATTCGTCATACAGTACCGGGCATAAAAGAAAAATTGATTCGTTTCAGTAGCTGCTGCTGACGTTGATCATTGATAATAATCTTCTGTTCTTCTAGTAAAAGTGGCAATTTTGTATTTTATTTTTATTCCTAAGGATTTACATAAGTACAAATTACAAATGTGTAACTGTTAAAGTGTACCGAGTAATCATTGCTGCAATTGTTATATTTCTACTACTTATCGCCCTATTTAAGAGAATTCTGGTTCCTGCCGTGCGGTTTCTATCATGCATTTGGTTGACGTGACGCTGAACGAAGATATAGTCAATCTAGCTTGTGACAGACCTTTCAACCTTCATTAAATTATACACATGCCTATGTATAATATATGATATTACCTGCGTTTTACAAATACAAAAAGTGACAGCGTGAGGCGAAAATGAGAAGCACGCTTGGCGTTGTTATAAATTGTAATTCGCAATGCAACATGTCATGTTCAATTAGCAGTTGTTAAATCAGCAAGTGTGTTCCCTAAACGAGCCTGCAAGGTACAAGCAATGAATGAACCGAAAGACATAGACATACGTGTTCTAAGGAAGAGGTAATTAAGAACGAACGACTGAATTCTACCTTCAAAAATCGACTTTCGAGTGACATAAACTCAATTCTATAAACAAAATCCCACATCTTCCTTAGTTCTTTAAAGTTTATTATGTAAATAAAAGGGTAATCTTTGGAATTTAGACAATGGAGATTTTATAAGTAGTAGACTGGAAATTTCGACATCTTATCTTGAATATGAATCCTGTCCTTTAAACTTAGTTATTTTTTACTTTGTACTTCTTTGGCATTGGATCGAAGTACAAAATGTTTACATGTTGCTGTGATTTCTCATTTTCTTTTGTCTTTGTGTTTTTGCAGGAATACTAAATAAATAATTACCTACCATTAACCTTACACCTGACAGTTTGACACTAGATAAAAATAAGATGGGACAGTCTGCTAGTTTGGAGGCGCGTGGAGATCGCGATCGTGAATCTTTTTCCGATGAGTACGATTTTCTACATGAACAGATCCGCAAACACTCAAGAACTTTACGCCAGCTCACTTTGCTAACTTATGATGATCTACACAATAAAATAGCCGAACTTAATGCTTTGTAAGTAATCAAACAAAATTTTCTAAGAAACGAGGGGAATATTCTCGTCAAATTTCTATGCTATAATTCCTAGAGTAATCAGCAATCTCTATGTGTTACGAATTCCCTTTGGAAACTACCGAATCACCCAGAACAAAAATATGGGAATTACTTTAATTATGTTTTGCGCTTATTTTCCAGATCTAGTAAATACATGGACTGCAATGGGAAACAGTTGCTTTTTGAGGTGAAAGCTGGAACTGACTCGCCTGTTCTTTGGAAGGGCACCGTTCGGATTAAATGCATAAAATTGGACCCCGTAACTCAGAAAGTAGAGAAATCTCGAGAACTGTATCTGAAACAATTTTTGCAGGTATTATTTTGGCTTTGAGACAAACACCATGTAATATTTTCATTTAGCTGAGTTTATATGTTGATATTTGACAGTTTTGACCTGATATAATTTTTTGCAACCTTTTGAAATATAAACTACCGTTTTGGATAGAAATAATATGGAAAATTACATTTGTTTTAATGTGAAGGATTTTACATAAATGCTTAGGTGTACAATACCATGCAACTTCATATAACCGCTAGTCATTCGAGTAAGCAAGCCCTTCGATCCCAAGTGGAAACAGCCGAGACGAGTAAAGATAGAGATAGAAGAAAGGAATCGGAGCGTCAGCAAAGCCAAGAAAGTCAAAGCCAAAGCCAAGATGGACATTCTGATTCTGAATTTCCTTCACAAATCAATTTCCAAATGGATGCTTCGGTTCTCCTGGATAAAGTAACTGGGAACGATTCGTCTCCAGTGGTTGAAGAATGCTGCATTTGCATGGAAACCAAACCGGAAGTCAGTTTACCATGCACTCATAGCTATTGTCTTGCCTGCATTGAGCAATGGTAGATAAAATTGAGTTCACCGTCACTCACCGATCAATCTTTATTCTCTTTTGTAGTTTGAATCTGTACAATTTGTAGTTTACATTAGTATGACAAGCAACGCCTTTTGCTTCCTTAATTAGTACACTGAAACTATAAACATTCTTGATATTCTCCTGTGGAGTTTCTTTTAAAGATGAATACTAATTGAATTTGATTTGACTTGTTGCAGGAACGTGGATCATAAAACGTGTCCAATATGCCGGGATAAGCTAGAGAATACTGATGACACATGGGTTCTGGAGGACTTGCCGAATCCCGAAGATGTTTCCCATGAAATTCAAAAATCCCTTTTCGATCTTACACGCTGAACTCTATACAAGTGCAATCGGATAGTCAGAGTGTGTTACAAATCTAATAATTGTTATTGAAATAACACTTTAAAGTTCCGGTTACAGTAGTTAGTATATATACTATAGCGAGTGAGTACTATTTTCAGCGGTTTGTTCCGCATCTGATATGATAATGTAATATCCACACAATAATCCGTAGGTAGTAACTTGTAACATGTTTTCCTCAACATAGGGTACATTCCTCAATGATTGTACGGCATGGGTGATTTGCATTATGAAGATGTTATGTCATTTGAATTAATCACGATTGTAAGAAGATAAAATGCATTACCGAAGGCAAAACTGTAAAACTGTGGCTAGACTTAAATTTAAATAATTAACACACTATACAAAATGAGCTAGAAGTAACTATGCAGAAGGACGAGCTAGGTTAAGAGGCATCGAATTGCATGCATACTATGTGATATTGGTAGCATGTTTTTTATGCCACAAGACTGTAATTGGACCTACTTGTAATTATGCATCTACCTTCAATGCAATTAATTGCCTATACATTACTGGAGTTAACAAGCTTTTCCGAGGTTGTCAAAATTTTAATTTTAAGAACAGCTAATAATTATAGCTTCACAATCATTTGATTACTGCTGAATCATTAAAATAGGTAGGTAGCATAAAACATTGCTTTAAGTGGTAGATTTTGAAAAATCAAAATCGAGACGTATAATTGTGCCGATATTAATCAAACAGTCAAATCAAGTCAAGTAATAGGTCAGGTAGATCCAAGATCTCAGTGTCTCCTAAACTGTTCTAAAACAAAATGATGTAATATTTTCCATGTCATTATATCCTAACGATAAGAGCTTTTTTACGTTTTAGCGTTATCTTCACGTGTGTAAACAACCTATTCCAATATGCATAATCAATCTGTAAAAACAAAAACAGATTGTGATCGGATTCTTCTATCGCTGTACTAAAACTGAGTTAGTATTTATTAGCAGTGCTTTTAGGCATTGATCTAATAATAATGATGAGTTATAGAGTCACTGCACATATCGGGTATAATTTTCTAAACATCTTGTTTTTCTTATTGAGATAAAATGTTAACTTTATTTTGACTTGTTATTTTTTTTAACTTTTTAACGTTTGTACGAAATTTACTGAGAAACCAATCTGAAAGTTGATTGTTATTGTTGATTTGTAAATGATAAGATGAGGATGGTCTGATGATATGATGTGATAAATGGTAAAAAGTAACGACAGTCTGTAGCGCGATGGAAGTGGGACAAGGACAAGATTCTGTCACATATTGCTTCGTACATGCATTAGCACTAGATTAGTAGGTATTACATAGATGAGAAACATGGAAAGAGAATGAGCTTTGATGCGTTATATATTTTGTTAATAGACCTCTGATTTCATTGGAGATGGAGAGGTACAGTAGTGATCGCTGGTGAAGTAGTTTAAATTATAATCGTATACGATGGAATTTGGATTTCTGGATCTGGAAATTGGAAATACATAGCGACAATGATCGTTTCCATACGATCAATATAACGAACGTTGCTATTTATGTATTTATCTTGGTCGAAGTTATAAACCTATGATCTTAGATAAAAGAATTATGTAATTGTATGTATGTACTTGCAATTATGAATAAAAAGGATACAATGTTTAATCACAATTATATTTTTGCCTCTCGTGGTTGGCTTAATAAAGAAGTTACCTAATTATTTTAGAAAGTTACGCTAAATATAAATTAGTCAGATCTATTAGCAATAAGCAATTATAAACGTTTCCCGCATATTGGCATAATTATTCATAAATAAGAATTCCTGAAACTTAATTATATAAACGGCGGCTAACTGAATGCTCTTTTTTTGCCCCGGAGTAAGTAATAATTTTAGTATAAACCATGCTGGAAGAATGCCTTTCTGAATATTTCCAAATGGTAAAATAATGCTTTCTTCAGCATTTTAAATACATATGCCTTTATAACTTATGAACCCTGCAGTTTATGTAAATAATTTTCAACATATTTATTATTATGGTCGTAAAGGAGCTTTGATATCATCGGATTCCCACAGCGTCACTAAAAATGTGCGTTTTTGTACCTTAAACGATGAGGTATTTTTTTNTTGCCCCGGAGTAAGTAATAATTTTAGTATAAACCATGCTGGAAGAATGCCTTTCTGAATATTTCCAAATGGTAAAATAATGCTTTCTTCAGCATTTTAAATACATATGCCTTTATAACTTATGAACCCTGCAGTTTATGTAAATAATTTTCAACATATTTATTATTATGGTCGTAAAGGAGCTTTGATATCATCGGATTCCCACAGCGTCACTAAAAATGTGCGTTTTTGTACCTTAAACGATGAGGTATTTTTTTTAACTAGAAGGCGATTGGAAATTGGTTGAGTTTAAGCTGTCGTAACCTACAACTTCAACGAATTTTTTTAATGTTCTTTTTCGCATTTCACAAAAGTGTAAACCATGTGGAATTGTGGAGGTTCTCAAAATGCTAAAATAATGCTTTCGACATTTCGAGGCTGCAAAATGCTTTGAATGTTTGAGTGCTTCAAAAGCACTTCAAACTATGTTTTAACAAATAAATGGTCCATATGGGTTACCAAAAGCTTAAAAAGTTCTCCACACTAATGCTTTTAATGCCTTTTAGTTTCTTTAGTCGTCTTGCAAGTGCAAGTGTTAAATTGCTTGTAAAACTTGCATTGGAATACCTAATTTTATTATTTGTTAATTAGTCGAGCATTATCACTTTATACGGCAGGATAACATGGTATGGACGAGCTAAGAAGTGCCATACTGTCAGCAAAGCGGGGAGCTCAAACCAGATTCCAGATAAAGTATTGCATTGCACGATGCCAACGTGGTAGCAGTATAGAAGAGGATTGTGGGAAGGTGCGTGGCTGTGTTGCTACTGTTGCTGGGTGCAAAATAAGTAAATACAATTGATTGATTAATTGTAATTCACGTTTAATTACCGAAATAGCTTTTCTGATCGAATTTATTTTTTAAGCTATCACGTATTACGTATAGTTGATCACGAAAATTAGATTACCCTTTTCAAGATATTAACTAAACTTCTACTGGCAATATTGAAACAGCGATGTTGCAAGTGTAGGTACATAATTTAATATACAGCCAGTAGCCTACACGTGTTTTTAATTTTTTAAACACAACTACTCTCAACTCTTGACTACAGACGTAATTACATAGTTACCTAATCAATAAGTAAATAAAGAGGAAAGGCTGAAGTTACTGAAGAATAGTCCGAAATAATTACTACTAGTGATTAGACTGGAATAACTGGAAGTGGTGGAACTGACAACCGGGACCCTCATTTACAATTTTCTTTGCCGGATATTCTCCAGCCAGGTATTTTTGCGGTATAAATTTTTTAGTCTGCGTAGTCTAACTAATGACTAATGTTAAACATTGTCCATTTAAGTTAAGCTATTAAAGAAAACTAGTAGGCATAAAGTCAAAAGTGTATTTGTTATTTAAGGAGGACAGGATGTGGTATGTGGTGGATGGTTGATGGTTAAAGAGAATTTAATTGCGATTCACAATAGCTCATAATAATTAATAATTAAATATTCCTTTGGTTTTAATGTGGAATTTACTGAGGTAAGTTTTATTCTCACTATATGCCCTGTCCTGTCTTTGTTTGCGGCTATGACTCGATTAAACCACCGTTGGTATATGTATATTGTCAATTGTAATTGTTTTACATTTTACTATTTAAGTACTATCGTCACTCGCGGGTATCATGAAAGTGTGAAGTCAAAGGATGAATGTGCCAAAGTTTAACGATCTACAATCTAGTTCAGTTATTGTTATTAGGTTCTTACTAGAAGTAATCAGTACTTACGATCAACGATTAGTCATTCATTCTATTGACCTTTTAACTCGTCCTTACCTTCCGCCATCGGTTGTTGGTGGTTGTAACATTTAATTAAGGACAGGTAATAATTTGTTTCTACATATATAAATAATTTAAGGAAAAAATTTCGTGCAGGTGAAGGTCCTACAAGTTGTATACCATTCGAAAGGTAATCACGAGATTGGCACAAATCCGTTAAAAATTTTGCAATTTCTGAAACGGTTTACCGGTTTTTTACGGTTTTCCGTGGTTTTTTTCGGTGTTTTCCGAATTGTACTTCGCAAACTGCCGTTATACTCTCGCGGAATTCGCTTCTAGAAGATAGATGTTTTAAAGCGCTTTCTAATGGTGTATCACATGTTCTTTTATTTCACTTGTTTTTTTTTATTTATTTATACTTTATATCTAATGATCGTGTCATGATGACAAATTACTTCCCCTGTGTTCGTTACTGGTAGACACTTTTAATAAATTCGAGCGATTGTCAGTACCTAATTACATTACAACTTTATCGTTCACGAGGCATGGCTACGCAGCGCGCAAAAAGTTCTTGACTCGGAAAGGCTAGATATTTAAAAATGTCAATACAGCAATAACAACAAAAAAATTATCACAGCACATCTTTCGCAACTTTCAACTTTTGGTGTTCATAGTCAGCGGTGTTATTAGTAGTTCTGTATTGAACTCTACATATGTGTAATTTAAATAATATACCTAGTTGTTGACGCTAATACTGTGTAGAGACAAGAACGCGAGTGACAGGAGAAAAATAGGTGTCTGATAAGAAAGTAATCACGGCCTACGCGACTAATTCCGCGTCATATGTATTTACTCATTAAACTCTGTACAAACAACTAAATCGGAAGTACAGAACAAGAACAGGTTGGTATTAAACCGGTTGCTTATTTTTGGGAATTTTAAATTCGCTTAATTTGCAATTGCCCTCTAAATCCGTGTGTAACCCTTCCGAAGAAATCAGTTTATCATTTTCATACAATTTCCAACATGCATTGTCATCACTGCATCATCAGATCCCGGAGTATGTTTGAAGTTGAAGATGAGGAAACTTGATTTCACTGAACTTTAGCATACCTGTGCCTACATGTGGTGCAAGCCAAAGCCAAGCATTAACCTGCTTCCACTTAACATTGCACTAACAATTGCTTCGAAAACATAGCGGAACGGAAATTCAAATTCAGTTGAATCCAAATCAAACATAGTAATTACATACTTGCTGCCAGCACTACCTTGAATTTCTGCAACTAGCCTGAGTTTGATTGAAGTAAATGTAGTAGCTACAGCTGCAGTTTAAACCCATGCTAGGCTAGTGTAAAGCTAAGCTCTCATTACTATTGACTGTAACCGGCGAAGAAAGCTTTTGCCTTCAGTGCACTATTATTCACTGTGCTCAGCTTTCTTGGAAGTTTGACTATGGCTTCGGAGTTGAACAACTTATTGATAATAATAAACTATGAACTAGGACATCCTTTGTTACGTTACGTTTTTAAATCACAGTAATTACCCCTACGCTACAACGATATACAAACTACGACGAAGCAAGTGAACCTAATGTTGGATACTGATAGTATAATAGTTTTGGATATGATTATGATTATGATATTGGTAGGTTATGATATGATTGCAGTTTCAGTTTCCGCATAGGATCTTTGCATTTCTGACTCCGAGGTTGACGTCGACTCGGACTCTGACTCTAGTTCTGTTCTGACTTGTTCGTGGCTGTATTTGTACCCGTACAAGTGCAGCATGTAGGTGATAGTTATAGGTGCGAAGAGGGCATGGGGAAAAACAAGAATGGGATGATGCTACAATCTACAATAATATTGAGTCACTGAATGTAGAATAAAAAGTACTTTCAACTTTCACAGTTGAATGTACAATAGTACAAGTACCAGAGCACGGGAGGAAAGGTTAATATATTATATATTATTGTGTCATTGTCATTGTACGTGGTGTTCTTGTTCTTCTGTGGTGGATGTAGAGTGTCAGTGGCAAGGTACGTTGTACTTGTCGGTTGAATGTGTACTTGTACGCTGTGCAGATACTTTTTACTGCTAGTCGTGGGTTGGAATTGCAAGTTGCAACAACTAGTTGCGATCAAATCGAATGCGAATGCTATAGCATGTTGGCTGTCGGTGGGGAGAAGGGAAGAAAAAACCCTTGAGGCTTCGCATGAACAAGAACGAAATCAATGTTTAGTCAGTAGGCACATATATAAGTAGGTACGTGAGCAGAGGAAAGTAACATGGAGAGTGGAAAGGATCTTTGACTTGACGACTTGACACACCGTCTCACATTCCCATCCCCAGCTCATCTCATGCATAATAAAGGACAAAGTACTTACAATTACCATTGCCTCTTGCCACTTACTGTTACTCATCGTCAGTTTGACTTGACTTAACTCCACTAGTGCCGGGTCTGGTAGAGTACGAGTACACCGGCTATATTGCTTCAATGCTCAAGTGCTTAGATGCTTAAATCCTAGATCCTTACCAATTGCACTGCAGACTGCAACTCCCTGCAAAATAATAGATTACCTATGCACATGGGCATGGGCTCGAGCTCAATGACGTCGGACAGAAACAGGAGTGCGAGTACAGGTACAGGTACAAAAACAGATTATAAGGATTCCCTTGCCATTAAAGCATGGCACCTCTATGTTTTCCATGTTTGTATCTACTTGAGCATTTGCTACCTAACAATAAGTCAGTAGCTTGTTGAGTTCTCCTTCCATGCCATGGCAGTGTAGTGGTAGGTAAGAGTAATCAGTAGCAGGTAGATACATTCCAACTCTAACATTCCAATGCATCCACAATGAGATTGCCTATTTTGAGTTTGACATGGCAAGACTGAGGAAGACCAACGAACAAGGTGTTTATCATCATCTCGCTCGGTCGCCACTCCACCATATCAGACATTCTACATACTATGCTACCTATACCATACCATACGCTCGACTATCGGTATCGGTATCAAGTCAGTTATCTTGATCGTAGTAAGCATTTTCTATACACCAGAGAGACCAAGGGACTCATTGTCAGTCGTACAAGAGCCATAATACTTTGCTGAATTACTCAATTCGTGAGGTTCCTCTTGGGAACGGTGGGACTGATTGTGAATGCATACCTATGGAAACAGTTGATTGTACGTTATGCTGTTACTCGGGAAGCATGCGAATGGGAGTTGAAGCTGAATTGCATCTTCCGCAAGGAATTGGCCAAGTCTTCAAGTTACACTCTCTAGGCTTCGGCTTTGGGTTTGACTTGGGCTTAGGCTTTACCTTGTGTGAGATTAGATAATAAATGCTGGGTCGCCGACTATGTGTGTGGTGGCTGGTTCTGGTGTTGGTGCGGGTTTGTAGGATATTGCATTAAATACTTAAAAAGTTAAAGCCATACGCTTCCGATGCCGATGCTCTGGCTTTACTCTGACTGACTCTGAGCTGCTGTGAATCGATGGTTCGGTTAAAGAAGAGAAGAGTCGGGCTCCTCTTGTTCTCGAGTTGAGTTCTCTCTGGGCTTGTTGAGTTGTTGCGGTGGGGAAACGGAGACTGAGACTCCTACTCCTCGTTCGTGAGTATTGCTGAAGAGTATTGCCTTTACCGAGTACTTTATTACTGAGACGGATGGGAAACTGAAGCCGAGGCTTAAACTAGAAGCCGACGTTGTGAATTGGAATTGGAATTGTGATAGGAAAGGCGAAAGAAACTGTAGCCGCAGCAAGAGATATTATGCCATGCCATTGCCATGCCGTGGCGCTTAGAGAGAGAGAGAGGCAAAGGAGGATGAATCTGCTGTGAATGAAGACAACGTGGTGTCACTGACCGTCACCGCTACTTTCGTTGGAGCAACACACTCCACTCTTCGGCCGTGTACAAACACACACACATTCAGCATTTTAAGCACAAGGACCAAATAACATTAGTTTGCACACACAGTCAACAGTGTCAGTAGGGAGACAGTCAGCAAGTCAGAGTCAGTTGAAGCGTTGGGACGGGACGTTGGCAGTTTTAGTACCAACAACAACATCTACAACGAACCTTCTTCCGGAAGTGTTTCCACCAAATTTTCACCGAGTCTTTCCTTTCAGTTATTGAAGCAAACTTCAGTTCAGTTTCCCTTCCATCCATCAGTTCAGTTGTCAAGTGTCGTTCTATGTATCCAATGCTGTCAACATTACATGCAGTATTTTTAGCTCACAACCATTCACATTTATTTCCCTCCGCATAGTCAACAGTGGCTTCCACTAGTTCCGTATACAAAGACAAGTCATAAAGTAACAGCATCAACGTTATTAACATCTATTTATCGTTGTCCATTGTCCGTCATATCTTTCACTTGTGTTACACACTGTTGTCCGTTATTGCTTCGGATCATTTGATCTTGACGGAGTCCAAAACGAACCTCTTACTATTCGGTGTTCACTTACTCTAAGAAATTGATTGTGGTGGGAGACATTGTCACATTTCACATAAGATCAACCACCGATTTTTAATTATCGGTGCGGGACTTACTGGCGTACAGGTAATTAATCAAAGATTGATATACTTTAGCCTTATGCTTTTAAGTTACCTTTGCTCAGTATATAATTGAAGTTTGAAGGGGTAGAATCGTATGCACGTATTATTTATTACATGTATTTAGACATTGAACTATCGTATACAGTTGATTTAGTATTGCTATTCCGAGACCACGGTGTGTGTTACCCCATTGTTTTGAAATACTTGTCGCAAAGTTTAATTTATTAGTTGTTAATAGCGTGAGATGGTTATGAAATAATTACGGTTGAGTTGTATGATCTTTTTATTTATATTGCAAAGAACTGTGATAAATGCATTTAATTGAGATTGTCGGTGAGGCAGTTGCGGTTATGGATTGGCAATTCGGAATTTGGAATTTGATTATGCATGCATTTGAAATGTGGTTTTCATTTGATTTGAGATTTTATAGTGTGGGTTTACGTACATGTGGTTGACAAGGCCAGTGTTCTAAATCTAAATCCAGCAAGTTATTTTTATTACAGACGTCCAAAAGATTTGAAAGATTTCAAGTATGGTAGATGCGATCTTGTTGAATTCGTAGAGCTTTTTGGTTTAGTGTGCGTTCTTATTTAAAAAATGTGCCTGTTCACAAAACCTCGGGTGACTGGAACGTATAATTAAGTATGTATAAATAAAAAAATGGCACTTGGGACGTTGATCGTTTATTCTTGTCATTTGCCTCTTGAGCGTTTTCCGAGCGTGAACATTGAGCATTCCACAATGTCTTCGGCTAAAAGCTCTAGATCCTGATGCCAATAAAATTTTTGCTTGCCGAATATGCACTCAGCAATCGAAATTGAAATCGGCATCGTAATCCCGTTCGTATTTTCATCCTTGTAATCGTAATCATCGTAGAAGATATTTATCCAATTTATATCGTCTTGTTTACGTACTTCCTCGCTCGTATGTATGTATGCATGTTCTGGTAGCGCCAACAATGAAATGAAGGAATGATTGGAATTTGGCAATTTGGTTTGGGAATTCTAATTAATTAGTTTATGTAGTTTATGATACCACTATATGTTCTTTAATTCCCTCTTGCCTCCAATTCCAATTCAATTCGATAGCTTTTCGCATACTTGATTCGGAACGGTTTGGTACATATTGAGTATGCATATTGCATCACTTCATTATACGTTACAGTTCAAGTGGGAGTCTGTAGTGTGTTTGTGTGTGGACATGATGCATTCGTGAATCCTAATTCCTTTAATGAGGAAGTCGAATTCAAAGCTATGGCTCAAGTCAAGGCAAGTCAAGTCAAGCTATTTGATCATGTGTTTGGAATAGAGAACGTTGAAATCGCAATCAAATTGAGATCGTAAATTAATGTGGAGAGACTGTGATGGGATATGGAATGCTATGAGGCTGTGTTGTGTTGGCGATGTTTAAGGGTCTTTGGTCTGATTTTGCTTTGTCCGTTGAGGAATATGTATATATATCTAATTATATTTGATGTATCGGTAGGATCGTGTGTAGGATTTAAGGCTTTAAAAGGCGTGTCGCAGACATTGAAGTATCCTAGGATTTGAATTTCGATGATGAGAAGGATGGAATGATGAGAAAAGTGGATGTGGGATATATACTATGGAGAAGGATTTGAATTTGGATTAGCATTTATTTTGTTGAGCTTATTTGTCCCTTGATCATTATTTGGACTTGTATTTACTCGAGCGTTTGCCTTTGCTTTTGCCTTTGCCACTTGGTGTTTATGTTTGCGAGTTTTGTGACTGTTTGCGATTGCCAATTAGCATGAGGAAGACCATCACAATTTCATAATGTATGAGAGAAATGCATTTGGGATATGGAAGTGAACGAGTCAACTGCGGATGGGATAGTATCGCATCGCATCGTATCGTACAAAGTACAGACAGAGTAACTGACTTGGGAGTAATAAGAGAGGAGATTAAGGATACCTAGTTTGTACTTTTGCGTAGGGGCATGTATCTGATGTGCTGAGTATTCTATTCTGTATCTCGTATCTTGTATCAGTGAGCGTGTGTGTAATACTGTAATGTAAGTATGTGCGAATGCGGAACACATCCGTAGTTGGGAGACTATGATATTATCATCATTCAGTCATTGCTCTCGGAGTCCGTCCGTCCGTTCTTCGTTTTCGTTACTCTCTCGTCTCTCTCACACTCAATACGAAATACAATCGTATGTATCTTCTATTATCTTTTAGGATTAGACATTGTGTGTGTGTGATGTCACCGTCCGTCGAATTTACTACTTAGTTACTCGCTTCGGCATTGAGAGCAAATGCTGAAGCAACTATGGCATCATCACCAGTACAAACACTAGCATCGGTTTGATATGATGTATGCTATTAGGTTTAGATTCTAAAGAATTACCAAGATACTCAGATTCCAATATCTGTAACTACGCATATACAGCCAATCCACGTTCACCTACTGTTACAAGACAGTTGACAAATAATAACTAAAGGGTATGAAAACTATTCGGGTGTCGGTATATGAGACTCGAAGTTCACATTTAGATGCACTGCCATTAGCCATCAGGCCTATCCTGTCTTGCCTTGCCCTACCTTGCCTTCCAGTCCTTCTGCCACATTTTCCAATTTTACCTTTACATCTGCAAGCTGCCCCTTGCAGTGTTATCTGACTTTTGTTAGTAGGACTGCATTGTATTGTCTTAAATTGCATTACCTTATGGCATAGACTCCCCTCCACGATTATCCTGGTTTGGTTTGGTGTTGGTCTATGAGGGCAGAGGTAGAGAATAGAGAAAGAGGCAGAGGCAGAGGGTATCTCATTGACGATGACGATGAACGAAGCCGAAAGAAATTGCCCTCAACTCGATTTCCTTCCATGCATTGTCCCGAATGTTAAGAACCCCAGAAATTTTCAGTCCATTCCTCTTCTCATAAAAAATTCCTTATTTGAGTCATTTAACTCAACGTCTCAAGCTCAAGTCAAGTCAACTCACTCAACTTTCTTCCTTTCTTTCGACTCCGCTGTACTCGAGTCATGATAATGGTGATGATGATGAGATGAACCAGTATTCAGCGTGAACGTTGGACCTGGTTTAACTATAGCATCAGTTCAGTTCACTTGCAACAGCATCAAGCACCATCATCAGCCTCAGCGTCTTCGAACCGTCGTGTGGAATCATGTTAATGCTGTTGAGGATAATGTGTAATGATGTAGTCCGCAGTCCGTCAGATGCTGAACAATCCACTACCACTTGTTCTTTAAGACACGACGCTTCTGTAGCACTTTGTTACTTTACTGCAAGCCCTGTTCTATATAAAGCTCAAAGCATCAAAGATGACGAGGAAAATGTATCCTTTGTGTGTGTGCCTAATTACTATTGCACTTACTCGCATAGTGGTTTTAGTAGGAGGTATAAGTTGTGAGATTTGCAGTTTGGAGGTGACGACGTGGGAAATCGGCAACATAAAAAACATGATGAGCATGATGTAGCTTGAGTACATGAGGATTTTAAGTAGATAGTATTTCGGTATTATATGCATATATGCTTTCCTGCGTCCTTTTATTATCGTTATAGCAGAGGATGGATAGAAGTAAAGTTGACAGTTCAATTTTGTCCTGGTATTCGGTCATGCCCAAACTCCATCATAATTATTCCGTGTCTTTATCTAATTTCCTTGTTATCATCCTAACTGTACAGCTGGGCTGCGCACTGTACTAAGTCCAAGTACCTAGATTTTTTTAGCAACACAACGTTCCGAGTTTTTCTGCTCCATTGTTTTCGTGTTGGTCCATTTTTTGTACAGTCTAACGTGTATTGCGCTGGCTTTTTATTTCTATTTTGTGGATGACATGACTACATCTGTTTACGACTAGGAGGTGGGTGAGAAACGTGGGAAGGGATAATTAGGAATAATTTCTTATTTAGCATGTTGTCCGCTTTATTACTCCAGGAGTACAATTGTACCTATTGTATTGTCATGGAAGGTATACAACACTACGTAAGTGTTTTCAAGTACAAATCGGCTAGTTGTTATTTATTGCAGGTTAAATAGTGGGCAGTTAGTGGTAAGTACCTAGTAAAAACTGTATACGTATTTATACTAATAAATAAAAGCCTACTTGCAGTCAGTGCAATATTGAAGATGGTGACAAAAATTAGGTAATAATACATCGCGTCGGTTACTGTTAACATTAGAAGTGTAATTTTTGAAAATAGTAGCTGTTTGGTCCATTAGTTTGCAATTGCGTTTTGTACAAGAGGAGTAACGAAATGAGTAGGACGTTTTGCATTTTATATTAATCATGGAGATAAGAGTTACGTTGCCCCTTCAACGACGAAATGGCGTGGTTCTGACCGTGGTTCTTGTTTGTAGAACTGATATTGAGTGAGTAGGTATGGAGTTGGTTATTGATATTACCATGCACGGATGTGTCGGGAATTAGAATACGTAATAATTAATTTAGTTTGTCATACTGATATAGCATGTATGATTATAATGAGGAAAATCGGAATGATTACAAGGAAATTACGATTTAATTAAAAATTAATGTCTAGTTGACTAGATAGAAAGTGAGCTGACTAACTGAAATTGAACTGGGTATTATAGTATTATATAACCTGTGTAATATATACCACATAATATTGTGTTACTGGTATGTTT
>JAAXYX010001068.1:0-26890 GCA_036851915.1 Ptenothrix huangshanensis
GTATAAAATTTACAGAGGTAACTGTTAACTAGGGGTTTAACAGTAATTTTACGGTAAACAAAAATTAACAGTATTTTTTGGTAACGGCTTTTTTCGTTTTTAACAAGGTGGTACTGTAAACTTTTACAAAAAACCTGTAAAAAGAAATTTACAAAATTTCCCTACGCCGGATTTTTGAGCGTGTACTACAGGCAATCTTTGTTGGAATTCGTTACGAAGCTAATCACGGAACAAATGCCCAATCTGAAGAACCTTTCAGTGAGATTCCAAGAAAAAGCAAGACTTGTGGGTGAGGTAGATCGAAAAGTGTTTGATAGAATTAAACAAGGTGTACATTTTGCTGGAAAACAAAATCATTGTCTTCGGTTTGTGGAATTTAATACCCTTGTGCCATGTGAAACTGTTGAAGCTGTTTGCTGCCTGGCTCCAAATGTGAAACAACTAAAAGTGTCTGACTTGGGATTCTGGTTGAAATACAAACATCGTTTGTGTCTTTTTAAAGAGCTGGATTTTACGCCATTACCTCACCGTTTGGATCAAGTAGTCCTACTTCAACTACTGGTTAATTTAGAAGAAAAAGTTGCCCTGAAACAGTTGACAGCTAATTTCTGCCTCGTTCAAAATACGCCAAGTCTAGCCACTATACTAACAAAGGTTATGGAAAAGTGTTGTGACTCTCTGGAAGAACTTTATCTGTACCCGATTTAGTTCTTACCTGGGACAGTTCTTCCCCAAATGCCACAAGTCAAGCTTCTTTCTTTCCATTCCCATTCCTTCGCAAAACCCGAATGGAACGTCTTGCCTAAAGGAATATCTTTAGTAACCACTTTTCCCAGTTTGTACACAATCGAATTTTATGATGATTCCCGTGCATCTTGTTTTCTTTCTCTGTGTGAGCAGGAACAAGTTACATCGGTGAGGAGAATCACAAAACATTGGTGTAATGTTGATACAAGAGATTTTAAAAAATATTTCCCGAACGCAATTTTCACTTAAGCTGTGCTTTAATCGTATTTTGATTTAGAGTTAGTGAATTTTCTATTACCTTCTGCATTGGACATTACATATTGTGACTTATGATTTCAAATTGTAACTAATTAACCATCCCGAATGCTCTCGTGATGTAAAAAGTGGTGTGGATTTGGTTTGTTTGATTGTTTGTTTATCCGTTATCGTTATTAATATGTCAATAAAAGTGATGGTTTCTCATTCCCTGATTTGTTTACATGCAAATTTTATTGTAGATATAACTGTGCGCAAAACAAAGTTTTCGAGTTTACTTTGAATATTACTAAATTGAGTTTTAGCAACATTTCACCATAAAGGTAGACAGAGTTAAAGTTAGAAACACAATAAAAAATAAGTAGAATTAATCCTCTCATTACATAACATTGTGAATTCTTCCTCATCATTGAAGAATTAGTTTTAGTACTCGAAGGTATTCCATATTCCATTAATCAAGAGCAATAAGTTCTAAAGACGAGCTAAGGTCCTTTTATTATTAACCGGTTGACATGGTAGAATATCATCACAATTACCGCTGAAGTTGTCGCATGGAGCACCAGGGCAAAGACGAAGACCAGCCGGGAGATCAAGTAGTTTAAGCTCACAAGCACAGTGGGAAAAATTGGAAAATACCTGCATTTAAGCCTTGCAGCATGAAAATTTTAAGTTTCAAAAAGTAGCGCTGTGTAATTTTTTTTATTACTTTACGTAGCAAAAGAAACGTAGAGACGGATTTTGAAGGTCATAGGTTGCACAGTACGACCGCCGACATTTTTTAAATGAAACAAATTAGCATTGCGTAAATGGTGAAACGTGTTATTTGGTTTTAAAAGTACTCAGTGGCGCAAGCAGGAGGTTTTTTCTGGTAGGCCTACTAAAAAAAACCGGACCTATTCAGTGTAAATCTGAAAAAACTGCTTGTGTTTTTGTATAAAATTTAGATATAAATGCGTCTGTTTTTGTGCTAATTTCAAAAAACTGCACGTGTTTTTGTATAAGCTAAAAAAATGTATCTGTTTTTTGTAAATTTAAAAAAAATGCTTGTTTTTGATTAAATTTCGAAAAATGATTTTGTTCTTTTGTAAATGCAAAAAAAACTGCTCGTTTTTTGGATTAAACTTCAAAAAAATGCGTTTGTTTTTTTGTAAATTTTAAAAAACCGCATCTGTTTTTGTGTCATTTTCAGAAAACAATTCCTTATCTAGTATAAATTTAAAAAAAGCAGCATATAAGGTAGTATAAGCTCCAATTCTTGGGTTAATCCTGGGCCTACCTAGCCTGCCTCTGGTTAATACGCCACTGCAAAAGACTGCTCGAGGCTTCAAGGAAAACTACAGACTTTATGTGAAAATAAAATATTTGAATGCAATAGGTAGGAAACATGTTTATATAGACTATAGACTAAAAGTTATACACAAAAAAGACACTATTAAATATTAGTATTAATCCGCTGAATACATTGGATTGCAAGTATGTTATCATCATCGAAGCATTCTTTATAATACTCGATGGTGTTCCACTACTGGAAAACAAGTTTCCAACTGGCTGACATTGTAGAAGGACATCGCAATAACCCTGGAAGTTATCACATGGAGCACCAGGGCGAAGACTAATCGGAAGACCAGCCGGGAGACCAGGTAAGTTTAACTCGGAAGCAGATCGACACCGACCATCCCGATCTAAACATGCAAGTTCGCATTGTTTCCTTTTGTCTGCTATGTCGTTGCTCGAAACAAAACACTCTTTTAGATCAAACTTAAGACAAATCGACCCCTCACACTCACCCCCTTGACAAACCTGGGTCCCGCCGTTACATGGTTTAAAATCTGCCTTTGCCTTTGGTACTGGACACTTACAACTGGCTCCATCACAAAAGGATTCCTCGCTACATTCCGTTTCTGATTTGCACATTGTATTTCGTCTACTATTAGTAAGAACATAATTGCACGAAGATTCACAGCAAGGACCTTCACTTGGACTACAAACAGCATTGGGTTTTCTCCTACATCCCTGGGCCTCATTGTTAGTTTCACGGTCCACAGGACTAATTTGTCTCGGATAGCAACATTTTTCCGCACATTCTTCGTAATTGAAACCGCAGTCACACTCTTCGCCTTCTTCAACAATTTCGTTTCCGCAAAATGTCCCATCCGTGGCTATAAAACAGTTTTGCTTTTCTCCATCGTGAAGGATTCCGTCCAGCACTAATGAAATATTCTTTACTGAGCATTCTGAAAATTTTGAATTATTGGGCCTATCACCTTTGGTTGCTGATCCAAACATAAGGTAATTCCCACCTGGTCCTCCTGGTCGACATTTCGAAGGATAATCGTGAGGCGAGCCGAAATTATGCCCGATTTGGTGAGCAAAAGTCAACTGAGACACTTTAGGGGGGATGCGGCTATTGTAGTTCGAGAAGGTAATAACGCCCGTGTTGAGACTTCTCCTTGTCGTCTTGTATACACCTCCAACTCCAACTGTTTCGATGTAAGTCTTATACTTTTCGCAGACTCCACCGGAAGCGCCGCTTGCCGATGCAAGCCAGGCTAGTCCTAATGATCCTCCAGTGAAATCTCGGTAAGTGAAGACATACGCTAGGCAAAAAGCTTCGTGGTCAGAGAGTGAATGAAGATCAAGAAAATCGCTCACATTTTTGTTTTCATCACAGAACCAATTTTTATCTTTGTTTTCTGGTCTGCAAGCTTTTTTAGTATGGATCTTAATTCGCTGAACTTGAAAGCGAATATTCTTATAGGACTTTTTTCCAACAAACAAAGTGTTAGCGTAAATATGATTTACTGCCTTCACATGCTGAGCAATGAGGGATAGAATTTCTTCCCTGATTTTTGTCTCGTCTTGGGTTCCTTCCTGCGCTGAAATGTGGTCCCATAGCAAGTGATCCGTTTCGATTGAGAGATGACAAGTGGTTCCGGGTTTTAAAGCTCTTCTATTTCGGTTCTTCCCGGTCTCTTTGAAATACTTGGCAAATGCGTGTTCATAATTGTTGGAACTTTTAGCTATAGGTTTTTCTCCATGCATAAGTTTCGACTTTTCATTCTCCACTGCTGATCGTGAGTTTTGAATTGACTCCATCCGCTTTGCAACTTCTTCAGTGATGCCGCATCCCTTGGCATCTCCAGTTCTCAGGGACTCAAAAGGATCTTGAACATTCCGATCGGAATATATGACAGAGTGAAGGCTTTCATTTTTAATAGGAAGAGTGTACTTGTTAGCTCTTTCCACGTAAAAAGTCTCATCCGGAGTAACGATCTTTCCATCAAATATTCCATTCTGGATGGATCCGAAAACAACACTCCCGGGAACTCCTTCTAAATGGCCAGAGAAGAGATGAGAAGTTTCTTCGGCATTGTAAAGAGTTTCTCCGTCACACTCCACGTGCAAATTAGGGCTGAAGACACTTTCGTCTCGCTTCAGTCTCAACTTGAACTCCTTTTGATGGGCTTGAAATGCCAAGTGAACTTCTGGCTCTTCAACATTTGCCGGACTGTCGGCAGCCCATCTTTTCACTCTCATGTGCCTCTCATGAAGTTCGGAAGGATCGTAGTCCAGTGTTTCGTAATGTTGAATAAATTCGTTCAGTCTTGCGGCTCCTTCAATGCACGGGAAAACGACGAGGAATAATTGTAGGAGCAGAATTAGCTTCTTTTTAAACATGATGGGATTGAATCTGTACTTACGATGAGTTTATGAGCAGGATGAGGAGCAAAAATTACAGAATTAAGTATTTTGATTATGTATTTTTTTCAGAAATCGCACGACTGCAAGAAAAGCACTACACTCAACACTACAAACTGCACATTTAATGACAAAAAACTGAACGGTAAGGAGCAAAATGGCAATGACTAACGCCAAATGTTAGACATGGGAATATGTAAATAAACAGAACAACGTACAAAACAGGCAGGATATTCTTATTTTATAAGTCTGATTATGAGTCACAGGCTTTGAGGTTTATTTTGACCACAGTTCTATCCAAGGCCATAGCATAGGTTTTGACGAAATTTGCAGGATTTTCTTTTGCAGGAGTTTATTGTACAGATTACATCATTCATATAAATAACGAAGAAGCTGGAACAGGATGGGCATGGAGGATGGGAAACACAGAGATTTTATTTATATTGTCTGACGTAATTACTTTTATACGAATTGCGGATGACGATAAAGGATCGAATAGAT
This sequence comes from Ptenothrix huangshanensis, assembly GCA_036851915.1. Taxonomy (NCBI): domain Eukaryota; kingdom Metazoa; phylum Arthropoda; class Collembola; order Symphypleona; family Dicyrtomidae; genus Ptenothrix; species Ptenothrix huangshanensis. The sequence continues at coordinate 5,203 of JAAXYX010001068.1, forward strand.
GTTGGAGAACCACGAACGAGTGAGAAATGGCAAACACAGACCACCAGACTGCCCACACAGTAATTATATCAATATCGTTATTGAATAATTGTTTACCTCATCGTTCAATTTTAATCCCACATGTATGTACAACGTCGGAGATAATTACATTATTATCATGTGGCGTTGGCAGGATATTTTTTGTAAAGGCCTGCTAAAAACTTAATTCTCTCTATGTAGTTTTTTTTAAAAAACTGCATCTTTTCTAGTGTTTTAGAATTACTCCATAAGGTTTTTGCATACATACAAAAAATCGCATCTGTTTTAGCGAAATTAAAAAACTGCTTTAATTTTTGTAAGTTTAAAAAAACATTTGTTTTGCACCCTGTAAAAAAACTAATTTGTTTTTGTAAATTTTAAAAACATTTTGTTTCTTTTTGTAAAGCAAAAAAAATAAATTGTTTTTGTGCATTTTAAACAAAATCACATTTTTGCACATCTTACAAAAAGTGCGTTTGTTTTTGTAAATGAAAAAAAAATTAATTGTTTTTGTACATTTTAAATAAACTGCGTTTGTTTTATTGAATATTAAAAAATGTCATTTGTTTTTGTATATTTTAAAAAACTGCGTTTGTTTTTGTAAATTATAGACAAATTTATTTTTTGTACATTTAAAAAAAAACTGCGCTTGGTTTTGAAAATTAAAAATAAACATTTATTTGTTTTGGTACATATTTTAAAAACTGCAGTTGTTTTTGAATAACTAAAAAAAACTACATCTTTTCTAGTGTTTCCAAACAACTGTTTCTGCTCCAGGCATAAAAAATTATTTGAAGGTCTATCCCTGCTGACGCTACTGTTCTTTGCAGCGTTTAACAGTTTCAACTAAACGCTGACGTTCATATGAAAAAAATGAAGCCCAAATGCAAAAAGACATATTTGCATGTCTAAATACATGCTATATACATACGTACTTTTTTTAGGCTTCCAAGATTCAAATGTTTGCAAGCCAGCGATCGAGGAACCCAAAGTGTATCGTTGTTTGATAGGCCTACCTTAGGTGCATATGACTCTAGTTTGCATCGTTAAAAGACAAAAGTTACAGTTCCTATTTAAATGTTAAACACATGCACACACTCTCTCCAGCAGCTCACTTCAGTTTCACTGTAGAGTTTCGGGTCTGTCCGCCACAGAACACCACAACACAACTGTATGTCAAACGGATGTGACTATAAGTAAACCGGAATACACGTTGTCAACTTGCTATTTCCGAAAGTTGACTTGACAGTTGAAAAAAATTGACTTTTATCTTACAATTTAACTATCGAATTTTCAAACAGTGTAAACTATCATTATGACAACTACATGGAGTTATAATCGGTTAGAAATAATTGCATACGTTCATACTCTCCAATTAAAAAATGCTGCCCTTGCATCATTTATTAGGTTCTTTCACGTCAAGGATTATGACTTTTGCAGAATTTTGAAAAATATATTCCCTCAGATAGCAAAAATGAGTGGGAATGTAGTGATGACGCCAAAAATATTAAATTTCATTGCTCGAAGCTACATTGTTGGTGAATGCTTTCCTGCCCATCCCTACCACTGGAATAAAATTGAAAATAAACCACAAATAACAGAGTCAAGGTCAAGGTACAGAATTTTATTTTGGGTAATGAATGTTGCGATTCCAACACTGTATTACATATTCGTTGCATACCGCGCTCTCCAAACTATTTTGGATCATGACGTGAAACCACAAAAGAAGATTTACATGTTCTTCATCCTGGTGTTTTTCTCCTTTATCCCGGTTTTTCATTTGACTGTGATGTGTAATCTCAAAAGTCTGCCGGAAATCCTTGTTGCAGTTCTGAATTATTCAAGGCATTTACAAAGTAATCGCAATTTGTTTATTTCATTTTAAAGTTTGTACATACCTAGTTATGTTCAGGGGCGTCAGCAGAATTTTTTACGTGTTTTTGTAGAGGTGCTGCAAAAACTGGATTTTTTAAAAAAACTGAATTTATTGATTTTGCATTTTGTTTAGTGCAAACAAATAAACTGGATTTAGTCTACACAAAAACGAATGCAGTTTGTATTTTTTACAAAAACAGATGTTGTTTTTTAATTTTTTACAAAAACGGATGCAGTTTTTTTAAAAATTTTAAAAAAATGGATACATTTTTAAAGCTAAGTTTCTACAGAAACAAATGTTGTTTTTTAAATTTTTAGAAAACGGGCGCATTTTTTTTAGATCTTCAGAAAACGGGCGCATTTTTTTTAAATTTTCACAAAAACGGACGCATTTTTTTAAGCTTTCACAAAACCGGACCGGTTTTTTAAACAAAACTATGATTTTCTAGTGTAAATAAAAAATTAGATTTTAGTGCATTTTTTAAAAACTGAATTTTTGGTGTAGATTTAAAAAAAACTTGATCTTTTGTATTTATAAAAAAAATATCTGGTGTAAAACATCCTAGAAAATTTTAATAATTTTGTTTTTTTTAATTTTGTAGAATATTTCGTCAATCGTGGAACAGGAACTCCAAAGCTAATTAAAATGTGTGAGACATTTATGCTTTTCACCTTCCAGGGTTTTACAGCAAACGGAACGGCTTTGTTCTTCGTATCAGTTATGAATCCCCACTCGCCGGAATTTCTGTCATCGTTATTACTCCGGCAAGTTTCTTCCATTGATGAAAATTACGCAATGAGTATCATCATCCGAATTCTGTCCTCAATATTTCAGGCTTATTTTCTCTACATTTTCTTTGCCAACGCTTTTATGATTGTTAACCCAGGAGTGGCCATTGCAACCACCGCGGTCGTTTACATCCAGGAGCTAAGGTAAAAGTAGAATTTAAAAAAAATATGTTCATTGAGTCCTTGCATCTTTCATATAAAATATTTGTGTATGTATTTCTTAGCGACAAAAAGCACAGAGTCACAAACCCATTTCTTCGAAAACCATGGACTAAGGTGGAGGCTCTTAATGCTAAAAAAAATTCTGCTTGGTGATGGAGACCGTGTCTATTCCATTGCTGTTGCTGGGAGCAAAGTCATTTTGATTTTAACCACGGTATTCTGCACCTACGGCGCCATCAAGTTCCAAGGCGTTATTGCAATTGGACTTGCTACTATTGGAATCAACTGCATCATCTTTTTTGTTATTTGGATAACAGTTCTCGCTCAGGTGTATGAGAGTTCTAATGACCTGCTTTATGAATGGAAGCTTGGCATTCCAAATATGAAATTGAGAGGAGCTGAAAAAATTATTTTTAAAAAATCGTTTCGGGCGCTCAAGTGCTTTGCGATTACGGTTGGCGGTCTCTATCGAATCGACTATGAACTTGTTTGTACGGTCGTAATGTTTATTGTAAATCAGACTGTAAATCTGATTCTTCTGTACTAATTTCTTTATAAGCTGTACAAATAATTAAGGTGATAAAAATCTATAAAAAAAGTATTAAGCTTTTAGGAACTACTTCATGAAAAATTTCAAAAATGAATAATTTTATAGCAATATACTAAATTACAGTCATGAAAATGTATGTAGTTAACTCTTTTTTGCATTTAATATGATTCGACGTTTAGATATTGGGTATTGCAGGTAAAGCTGATTTAAAAAGTGGTTAATTATTTCCATTGAATTGAAACTAGACAGTGATCTCAATCACAATGTTCTATCACATCATTTACCAGATCATTTATTAATTCATGAATAGACACAGAGACCAACACCGTTGAATTCAATAGCATATTAATGTCTTGTTCCATGTTCATTGGATGTAATTAAACATTTCGAACTAATTGAAATATTTAATTAATTCCTCGTATCAATGCACACGTCTTGACAATCATGCATTGAATCAATCAAGCAATTCATACCCAATGCCCCAGTTTTACTGCTAGTCCGTGCAGGAAGGCACCCACCCTTACTATATCAATTTAATCTGCAATTAATTTTAATATGGGGCGGTTGCAAATTTCTATAGTAATTTCTCTCGGCTGCATCCTCAGCCTTGTAAGCGGAGAATTTTAAAATTTTAATTATTACCTGAATTATTATTTTACCACGGATTTTAATCCCAGCTGTTCATGTTCATACTGACGGTGGCCATTTAAGATGGAAAATGTTTGGCCTAATTTTCTCTTTTTTTTTAGACATGTAATGTTGAAGGCCAATCATTCGGGCGCCTCACTCCTAGAACGTGTCATGGGGAAGAGACAAATTGGATGCCTCTAGAAACTGTTGCAACCAAATGCGCCCAATTGGCTCCAGCCGGAACTGTCGATACCGTAATCCTCCCAATGCGTTTTTTGAAATATTAGGAAATCGATTTCATTTTGTCATGACTTTGCTTACCTGATTAATTTTTTTTCAAATTCTAATTACAGTGCATTAAACTGTGCGTACTTCATGACATCGGAGTTTTGGTAGGTTCTTTACTGTAAATTTAATAGTAACATTTATGTATGAATATGAATNAGGAAATCGATTTCATTTTGTCATGACTTTGCTTACCTGATTAATTTTTTTTCAAATTCTAATTACAGTGCATTAAACTGTGCGTACTTCATGACATCGGAGTTTTGGTAGGTTATTTACAATAAATTTAATAGCAACATTTATGTATGAATTTCAATGCATTATGAATAAAGAGGTAATTTAAAATATCCGGCTCGAAGGACCACATAATTAAAGAGTTTGGTGTTTTTGCTTTTTGATTTCAGGTAAAAGGTATCGTGACTGACGTAGGGATTGAGCAGCATGTGAGGCAAGTATACCCCTACTACCAGTGGGACAGAATCCGGGAGTCTATTAAGCAGTGTACTAATCGTAAGTCCCTAATGACCACCACTCATTTTCACTTCCTACAATGCNATTATGAATAAAGAGGTGATTTAAAATATCCGGCTCGAAGGACCACATAATTAAAGAGTTTGGTGTTTTTGCTTTTTGATTTCAGGTAAAAGGTATCGTGACTGACGTAGGGATTGAGCAGCATGTGAGGCAAGTATACCCCTACTACCAGTGGGACAGAATCCGGGAGTCTATTAAGCAGTGTACTAATCGTAAGTCCCTAATGACCACCACTCATTTTCACTTCCTACAATGCTATATTTTTTAATCTTATCATTCTTTATGTAACATTAAGGTTACATTGAGGACGCACAGGATCCAACATGTCTCCGAAGTGCCAGATACATCGATTGCTTTGATGATGCCGCAACAAGGGTAAATTCATATCTTACACTAGCATATGTATGTAGTACATCTCAGAATGCATGTAACACTATTTTATATAAACAACACCGGTCAACTTTTATGCGGAAATAGATTTATTTAATAAAAAATTTTTGAAGGTATTGGTCCGGTTCGAAGGACCAACTTTTAAGTGAAGGTTTTATATGAATTTAATGAGGTTTTTCAGCAAAGCGATTATTCCTAATTTTAAAAAATCTCACTGTACTCTGAGTTTTTATGTTGTACCGAAATTCTTACAATGTCGTTTCTATAAGTTGAACCGGCTCGAAAGACTAAAGAATTTGAGAATTTTAATAGGAATTCATAAGATTATGACTACATTTTTCAAATATTGAGCATTATGTCGGTACGAAGGACCACTTGCAACGTTCTGATTTGATTCTGAAATTTCGAATGTAGATCTGTTTGGAGCCGAAACCTCAGGTGATTCCCCCACCACCGCCACCACCCCCTCCAATTGTTATCCCAAGACCTCCACCTCCATCCCAATGCCAGCAAGCTTTTATCAACTTCATGGGAATGTGCATCGGTTAAGGAAAACAATGGAAAAACAAGCAATCTTGAATGGATACTAATGCATATGAAATATGAATTCCGATTCGAACCACATAATGCCAATTGTCTCTTCTGATTCAAAAATAAATAATAAAAATATGCTTTATAAAACAAATTCTAAAAGATGTTTCGAGTCAATTCAATGTACTAATAGCATTTCATACTGAAATTAGTGTTTTGCCAAAAATGGTTTAACTATAGTGCATATTGTTTCTCAATTATCGAAATACTTTGGTTTACAGAATAATAATATTCATAATTATTGCATAAATCAGCCTAAATTCGGACATTGCTTATAGCTAAGACTCAACAGAATAATTCAACAATTCGCATAAATTTTTCTCCAAGTGAGTGAAAACAAATACAAATACATAACGTGGTTTACAAAAATGCAAGAGGTTGTATATGCTATCACCTTTTTAGGTAGATAGAACAAAAATGCACGATTTTATTACAAGCATATTTCAATTGAACATAAATTTAACATTGGTTGTAGGAAAATATGTACATTACACACTTGACTATTAAATTCCTTAATGCTAGTTTAATTTTGGATTCAATTTGGGTCACATGGAATTCTATTTTCTATTCAGTTACTAAATCTCGTGCCTTCAATGGAACCCGAATCGCGTGATTTTGTTCAAGTATTGATTTCATCACAATCATGAGTAGAATTTAGAACGGTGAAAGAAAGAAGTCATATGAATTGAAATAGTCATTGTGACTTTGAATTACAATTTAATAATGCTGGTTCACCATGAATTACACATTGAATACTTGTCCTAATTAAATAATCACTGTGTTAAATAAACATGAAGTATTTCCCAGCTTTTCCTTCTACGGCACCTTCCAAAGCGGAAATTCAAAATTACAATTTTTCGAATTTGGAAAAATGACGCGATTCTTGGGTAATTTATTGGGGCTTCTGACGATTACAGTGCTGGTGAATGTAAATAATATTTTTCTCATGTTTACAAAACACATTTTTAATTTTACAACACATGAAAATGTGTTGTTTTTTCGATTTTCTCACATATTATTAATTATTCCCTTTTTTAAAGATAAAACTGTTTTATTTAATAATTTGGTTTCTAACCGAAAATAAATTGCAGATTAAATGGACGCAGGCGCAGGGAATACTTTACAACACTCAGACCGTTGCTCCAGGGCAAGTGAAGCTGTCACCTCCAACATGTCAGTTGCATCAAGTCACATCCCTTAATATAGACGTTGCCCTCAGAAACTGTCATGGCCAGCGAGATTCGCGAATCGAATCCACCGCAAGTTTCAAATATGATTTCTGTATTCCAGCTTAAAATTAAATGCACTGCTTCATAATTCTAAACTTTTTAAAATACATAATTCTATTATTAAATTTTGATTTTATTGCTCTTTACAGTGCATCAAAATCTGTGCTCTGCGGTCTGCAGGATTGATTGTAATTATCCGAAGAAGAAAATATGTCAAATGGAATTATTTTCACTGCCAAATTATATTTTATTTTTGAGTACCTAAATGTTTTTGTATTTTTGCATTTTCAAAGGTTGGGGGAGGACAAGTAGCCAATCATGCCGTAGATGCTTATGTGCAGGACGTTTACCCATACTGGACTTGGGAAAGAATTAAGTACGGAATCAAAGCTTGTACTGCAAGTAAGAAAATAATTTTTGTTCAACAAAGCATCCCATTCACGATCAGTAGTGTTCGCAGGGGTAGACCTTTTAGGCCCAGACCCGACAAAGGGTTTTTTAAAATGTGCACAAGATAAGTTGCAGTCTTACGTATTTTACAAAAAAACGAAGTTTTTTGAAGTATATACAAAACATGTCGTTTTTTTTTAATTTTACACAAAAACAGTTACAGTTTTTTAAATTTTACACAAAACAGATGTCGTTTTTTTTTAAATTTAAACAAACACAGATGCAGTTTTTTAAAATTTACACAAAAACAGATGCACTTTTTTAAATTTACACAAAAAAACTGGCAGTGTTTTTAATTTTACACAAAACAGATGTCGTTTTTTTGAAATTTACGCAAAAACAGATGCAGTTTTTTAGTTTTACTCCAAACAGATGTCGTTTTTTTGAAATTTACACAAAAACAGTTGTAGTTTTCTGAATTTTACACAAAAACAGATGCATTAATTTGAAATATACGTTAGACAAGACCCAGTTTTTTTGGCAAGCCTACACGAAAAAACATTCCCACTGACGCTACTGATCTCTTTGCACAGTTTATATAATTATTGCTTAACTGTTAGTTGATTTGCATTTTCGTTTCCTCAGTCCTTGTTGAAGATAACAATGACATGACATGCAAAAGAAGCAAGCCTTACACGGACTGCTTTGAAAACGTTTCTAATTACGTGAGTTCACTTGCTTATATTACCTACAAGTTAGGGATGAAAAATATGGAATAAAGACACTCCTTGAACAAAATAGTATGTAAATTTATGTCATTTGTTATTCAGATTTGCAACGAACAACCACCCGCCGTCCTTCCTCCTCATCCCCTACAACAAAAGATGCTACTACAACAACATATGCAACAACAAAATCAGCCAAGTTCTTCAGGTGGAATGTTTGGTGCTTTTTTCGGCAAGAAATGATTCAGCTACTAGAATTAATGTGGCGATTCAAGTTCTTTTCGAAAAATAATCTTTTTTAAAAAATGCACAAGTTAAAATTCTTTGTCTATTTCTTCGGTGTAAATAAAGCAGCCAATCAAAAATGCAAAATAAAAAATAAATGCTTTTAACTTCGCGTCGTTGGCAGTGAGTGCAAAATCCAGCATCCCCTGAAAAAAAAATTCTTTTTAGGAATGATGACAAATACAATTTTTTCATGAAGAAATTGAAATATAAAAACTAATGAAAACGTTCCTTCAAACATTTAGAAAACATTATACAAAAATAAAAACGAAATGACATTGAGATTTTTCACAATTTTGTACAGCCACGGCATAAAAAATTGCTTCTACTAATATGCGTAAAATACTTGCCTTTTAATTAATCCCCCTGAGAAAGCTAAAGTAGATGGAATATCGACGAGCAAGATTTGAGCAATTTTTTAATTCTTTCTTAAATTACAAGCATATTAGGCAGACAAAGTTTTGTAATCGATTTTATAAAGAGTTCACATGCATTCACAATCAACATTATCATTTCAACTACGTACTATGAGGTACCGTAAAATGTTTCATTACTATCTGCTACGAGGTAAAAAATTACCACAGTGCAGTGGTTGTAAAACTAAGAATAGTTTTCTTAGTGTGTACTTACTTATGTAATTAATTATGTTTTCGAATTGTAAAGGAGCAGAAAACCTAAAGAATAAAAATTAATTCACAATGCACGTTGTATGTAAGCCAGAATTTAAAGAACATACATACCTACTAGGACTTTACATAATAATACTAATGAAATGAATGGCTATTTGCATGTATTATTGCTTGTGGTTAAGTAGCGTAACTAAACGTGCTTGGACCTATATATAGCTATAGGCCTACAAAGGATTTTTAAAAATACAGTCTTCTTTAAGATTTGCACAACAAATAGACAAAACGACACAGGTATTTTTTTAAATTGCACGAAAAAAAACAATTTTTTTTTAATCCATGTTTTGGAACGGTTTACGTGGTTCACTTTTTATTTTAAAAAAAATAGCTTAAAAATTTATTTTTTTACGCGAAAACGGTGCAGTTTTTTTTACACTTACACGGAAAATGCGTATTTTTTTTATCTAATTATGTAACTTACGCTAACGAACTAGTAAGTTGCAATTTTTCATAATATTATACGAAACATAACCAATTATTTTGCAGGCCTGCACGAAAAAATTCCTGCGAGCGCTACTGTTCTGGTTCAGTTGGTGTTGGTTGTTTGCACGTACATAATAACCTAATAATATGTAAAGTAAATAGTTTGAATGCATCAATGCAAATGCATGCAGGTAGGTACTTCAACTGCAAACAGTGCCAACAGAGCTACAGCTATGGCTTTATATAATTATGTATTAGGTAATCCCATTTTGTGTATAATTAATTCATTTTTTATGCAACATTCAACTCTTCTCGTAATCATAATAAGTATAGTAGTTTAGTAGAAGGTAACTAAATCTAAAACGCAATAATTATTTATTAAGTCACATCACCTGAACTGAACACTGAACTGAACAATCGCGTGGGAAAAAGTCACAGGGAGTTAGCCATAGAGAAAGGCTTAAAGTCACATACTGGCTGGGTTTGAGAGCGAGGCTCTGAAATACATGACGTCACCGGCCGTACACTGATAATAATGAATGAGGCGGTCTTTTAAGAAGCATAACAAACATGCAATTAAATGTCATCTTTTAAAGACGCATTAGGTAAAAATTAAAAAATTAAAATAGAATTAAGCAAACGTAAAAATAAATATTCTCTTTCTGCAGATTTGCTTTTAAATATTTAAATTTAGTTATTACTTAAATACGGATTTGACTTATTTGCATTTAAGAAACTTATTTTACAGTGTAGTTTTCCACAGACAGGAAAAAGCTACAGACGAAGCACGAAATTAAGCAAGGAGGCACACCCAGCAACAAGAACAAGAGGAAGGGAGGAATAGGTACTTAGATTTCGTCTTTTCAACCCGAAAGTCCCGTAGTGTTCCGAGTCCAAACTCCGAACTTCGGTTTCGGTCTGGTTCGGCATCGTCTCTTTGTGTCTCCTACCTGTGAAAGCCAGTCGCAGACCCGTCAGAAATCGATAAAGAACCAACAAGGCTCAGAGTGACCGTGTCTAACCCAGTTTTCAGCATCGTCATCGTCACATCGTCGTCGTCTTCATCATCATCGTAGTCAAGTCAAGGCCCGGACTCAAGTCATTTTACATTGTAAGTTCACTAATTCTTTTAATTCTTCGAATATTCAGTACCTATTCGCAATTACGACTTTAATTAATTGGTAAACAAAACAACAATTTAACTGTTAACTGGATTTGCTCTTTTGTTTTTAGTCCCCAGGCACATTATTATTTATTCGTTTGACGATTGACTATTCGTTGATATTGACCACTAACTGACTGTTGACTGTGTTATCGTGTGTAGTTGGATAGGATAATTTCTTCCTGGATCCTTCAAACCCCATTTTATGTGATAATCGAGTTTTTCTTTGGAGGTGCTAATGGCTAACAGTTTCAAGTTTGACTTTTTCACATAATTATGACATATGACATTTAGCATTAGGCAGATTGTGCAAATCACGTAAAATTGTTTACGTAAACGTAAAACATAACGTAATATTTTTTGCTAAGGAAATTCAGTGGCAAATTTTACGTAAAAATTTTTACGTATCCGTTTTCTTAAATTACGTGATTTGCGCAATCTGCCTATTGTCACATCGCAGGTTGTTGGTTGTAGTAATTGCATGGATCGTGAATTTAGAATTGTGATTTCAATTGTTTGTTTCAATTAGTCATTAGTTGTTATCAGTTATTGAGGGAAGAATCGTGAATTAAAATCGTGAATTCATGTGGAATTCTCGTTGAATTTCTAAAAAAGAAGCCTTTGACACTGGTGACTGGCTGACTGGAACTGAATATTAAAAATTCACATCCAAATTACCAATTTTAAAGACTAGTAATATTTTAAATCCAACGAAAAATTTGCAAATCTTAAATACTTCGTTAAATCTTGTTGAAGTCAGTTGAAATAATTGTTTGAAGTTTCAAAGTGTTGAATGAGTGTACATAATAATTTTAGAATAATAGTTTTGAATACCCTGAAACCCTCTTTGTTTCCCGAGGCCCGAGGGGGTGGGTCTATTCAGTCAGCCTATCTTTGCAATATTAAAGTTGAAATTTTAAACGGGGTCTAACCCCTGCAATGTTAAAGAAAATTTGCCTGGGGTGTCTCCTGTTATTACCGAGATTACGAATTTTCGAATTCAAATCCGACTGTAATTCCAACATCCAACATCTAAATACCAGCAGTATTTGACAGACAACTGATTTTTTTACTTAAAATTCAACAAAATCCCCTTTCGATTCTTGATCCCGATACATACTAAGTTTTACGTACCTAATACCTGTGAAATATAAAAACTCACGCGAAATCCAAACCAATTTCAAATCCCACTACTATTAGCATGTAAAAAATACATTATTTTTAATTCTTGATTTTTAATGTGTTGTTAGGAGCTGAAATTGAAGTTTAACTTCGAAGATTTAAAATTATTCGAATCGAACCTGCCCCTGTAGTTTCAGAATCGGAAAAATATCGAATTCTAATTCAAGGTAAGTCCGATTAAAATTTTGAGTACCTAATTTTAATTTACTTTCGATTGGTCTTCATTTTTACTGAAGGTTGGTGGTTGATTATGAGATCTGACCTCACAAAGAGATATCACAAAGAGCAGATATCGAATGTTAAAATAACGAGTCACAGTCCAAATTAATTTCGTTCAAGTGTAATAATAAAATCACAAAGAGTCCAATCAGTTCCAAAATTCCAGTGAAAATCTAAATTGAGAGTTATAGCATGGCTACTCCAGAGTTAACTAAAATCGTTGAGTGAAATTTAAACTATTTAGAAAACAGATAACATTGGTTCAGGCAGAGTTTATTTCTGTTCACAGTTGACCTTCACCTAATAAATAATGATTTACACGTAAACTTTGGTCCAGTCTTCAGAAGTCCAAATAAATGATAATTGAAAATCGAATTCTAGTAGGAAAACTAAATTCTATAAAATTGAAGTAAATGACAATGTAAATGATGAATATTGTCAAAACTAACAACCGAGTCAGAGTCAGTGCAAAGGAGCAGTGTGCCAATGTCAGTTTCAGTCAGTAAGTATTTGGCATGGAGAAAGGGAATACAGTTGATCGTGAAAGGCAATGAACTGGCATGGTGAGGTTAAATTAGAAGGGAAACATATGGCATTAGAAAATAATGATTTATTTATGGCGACAGAGCAGCAGTAATAGAAACGGCAATACATTGGTGATTGGAGCAATTGATTCGAGTTCCAATTAATCATTAGTTTCGGGATCATGATTACCTCGCAACATCGCAATAGCGTCGGCTTCTATACCGATGCGAGCACGAAAACGAGAACGATGCCGATGTCGATGCCGATGCGACCGATGCGAAGCAATAGCTAAGCAAATAGTAATCACAATCACTATGGGATTACTAACTTAGGCATTCTGCTGCTGTACTGACGATGCGATGACGATGAGCCCCGCTTATATTGAAACTTCCTCATAAATGTGCCATTAGATTTGGTATGAATTACTATTGGTTTTCGCCAATGGAATTGCAATTGCAATCAATTGCCAAAAGTGCTTAGATGTAATTGAAGAACATTGCAAAAATGACCGACGGCATTTCCAGGATATCCTCATTGCCGTTATTGATGTAATATGTGGTCCTCACTGTTTGTATTCACCTTCCAATTATAGCATTAATAAGTCATTAGTCATTTGCGCATCGTCAAAAGCTCTATTTTTATCTGTCGAATGCTTTTTCTTCAGTTCCTTTTCTTTGTTCAGTCTTTTACTGGCCCGTTCTGCATTCCTTAGGTCCTTTGTTCCGACTCTGTGTTTTCAGTTTCTTAACACTTCGCAATCACTTGCAAGTTAAAAAATTCCAAGACTCGATTTTAGATATTTCTGGAGAACTTAAATTCAGGACAATTTATTAGTTTGGTTTTCTGTACCTTCGTGTTTGTTGTTCGAAAAAGTTCGATTGTGTTACTCGAAACAGTTTTTTATTGGAAAATTAATTTTGAAAAACTTTAAATTAAGGAAATCGTTCAACTTCAGTTCCATTTTAGTTTTTAATACCTAATCTGGTTTTTCCAAACATACCAGTTTTGAAGAAAACACGGCTTACAGAAAAGTGGATTTTTAGGAAAATTAAGTTTTTAAAAAAGTCGGACTTTTCGAAATAAATTAAACGAAAAGTTTAGTTTCATTCTAATTCATTTTTTTGGAAATAAGTTGAAAGAAAAAAGTTGGAGCGTGAAAATATTTTTTTTTAAATTATAATTACCTAGTAGTGAAAAGCTTAATTAGGTGTTTTAAAAGTTCCGTTTTCTAATTAAGTTGGTTCAGTGTTTAGAAAAGTGTATTTTCAAAAAGTTTGAATTTGGAAAAGTCCCGCGTGGTAAAAAGTACAAGGGAGTAGTTTTGACTTGAAAGCAAAGTAAAGACTAAAAGCTTGAAAATGGACTACAACTTCTACCACCCGAGACATGACTACGCAACGATCCGCAGTTTGCCCAGTCTCCGGGAGATTTTCTTCAACTCGGATTTTAGTCGGCTTCCAGAGTTTGTCGGATTTGTGAGTTCCCCTCACTGCATTGAAATACATACATACATACGTAGTTGGTAGATATTCGAATTTGAAATTCATCTTGGATCGTAATTTTAGTTTCCGTTTTGATTTTAGCATCGTTCGAAATCATTGTTTTTTGCACGCAATTACTACCATTAGTCCATTAATACTGGTACCTATTTTTGAAAAACGTAAAAATGACAGTTACATTAGGCATTTACTGAAAGAAATAGCATGAATTGGCCTACAAATGCATACCATTGCATGCAACTGTGAAATGAAAACGTTATCTAGAATGAGTAATGAGTACTGGGATATCTACGAAAATATGATACTACCTATGTAATAATATTTCCGATTAGTATGTTTATTTCAATGAATAAATATATCTAACAGTACTTTAACTTGTAAGGAAAGCTAAATTTCAAATTGCCATGCTATCATGGTACGTACAGTTCCTTCACTAAGTACGTATAATTATGTACTAAATGAATATCTGCACACCAGACATTAAATTACTTGCCACAAACTAGTTAAATGTCGCGAAGCTTAACCACAGAAAATTTTCCAGCTCCACATTCGCTTGTAGACTAAAAGTCTACAGCAGGTCTAGTTTTAGTTTTTGGAGTTTATTCCTGGAGAAATTCAGATAGCAATACTTTCGTACTAGCTATTATACCAATTATACTTTGTTCCAAGGCTTTCAGTTACAAATCAAGAGACTTAATTAGCCTAGTAGTAAAATAACTGATTAGAATTACGATGGAAGAAGTTGTAGAAGAACCGGTAACTAACTTTGTAGTAATTATTTGGTTGTCATTAAACATGAAAACCGTGTTTAAATAGTAGTAACCTTTTTTGAAAAGTGATCCAATTTGAAATGCACGCATTAAAGATGTACACTGATGGAGATTCTGGAAGTGTATGTAGAGAAATTTGATAAGTATTGATAGTCAGGTGTCAGATCTTAAAGAGAGAATTTCAATGAAGTGTGCAAAGTTCGTTTGTAGGATTGTGATTGAGGTGCGGTTTTTCCGTTAATAATAGTAATAATTATAATTAACATGTTCTCTATTTATGTTTTTCAGATGTCGACTCTTCAACAGCAACGTCTGATCGTGGAGCAACTGCGCCGGGAAGCAGCCATCAAGCGCATCAATGTGTCGCAGGCCGTCGAGGACATTAAGGTCAGTCCAGCACTTGATTTTACATAACTAATAATTCGAAATAATTATTCTGCACTTCCTTACTAAATATTATTTTAAACGGGGGATTATGTTTCAAATAATGGAATTAATTAGTCATTTTTAAGGAACTATTCCGGGTTATTTTTTCGTTTGAATTGTTTCGGGATTTTAATTTGAATATTTAAGATATTTGTGCTTTTTGGTTTAGGGTGAGTCGGTTATGGTTTTAATAATGTTAAGTCTTCCCCACAATTAATTATTAATTTTCATGGTTAGCTCCGTTTTTCCAGTTTAGGTGTTTACTTAACTACTAAGTTTGTGCCGTTTTTTGAAATCATTGGGACTATTTTACATATTGTCATGTTATAAATGTAAATAATTTATCACATCTTTTTATTTGGAAATGGGAGCACACGGTGAGCGGGAGCTTGTTTTAGTTTTAATTGGGATTAAAAGATTGAAATTAAGTAAATGATTGTGGTATTTTACTTTGATCAGTGCTGTAAATAATTATTACTTTTACATGTAGTCTAGTCACAGTTGCGTTTAGGAAAATGCAGGTTTTTTAATACATGCCAAAGACCATCATAAAATTAGTTGCTAATTCTTATTGAATTCGGAAATTTTTATTTAATTGTTTGTTACGTTTTTACATTGCAATTATTAAACGTTTTACACTTGAAGCTGTAATGCAGTGTTGCTTTAATTTCTTTTTAAATTATTTTATTTAAGCAATTAATTCACTAATTTGCTCATTAAGCATTAGTTGATGGAAAACGGCGCTTTTTTAATTTTTTTAAATTTATCACATTTAATTAAGAACTTATTAGCTCCATATAATTTATATTAGTATTAATTAATTACATGTAGGTGCCAAAAATGTCACTGCACCACTGCCCGACCTTTAAGTATTCACATAGAGATAAAATTCACTTTGACTTCAACTTAAGAATTAAAAAACTCGGTTTTTTGTCTCTTCATTATCTTACTGTTAACATTGGAATGGAATGGTGTCTAAAACGGGAATATGTATATGGTGTTGGTCTAGAAATACATTGCGGAGCACGAGCAGGAAGATTATTTACTCGTTGGCTTCAGCTCCCAAAAAGCCAATCCGTTCCGTGAAAAGAGTAGCTGTACCGTTATCTAAACTGTTACCGAACCGAATCCTCACCTTCACCCACACCTCCTCATTCTTCGTGCACCACAACCACAACCACCGAAACTCAAATTCACACAATCTCAGTGTAACCGACAAAATTTTGTGAAATCTTTCAACCAATTCTTGTGCTATTGTTATTGTAATTTCTTGTTTGATTTCTCGTTTTATTTTATTTTTGAAAAATGTCTCACAATTCGCGCGAAAGTTCCAAGTTAATGTCGCCACCGAATGTGCACGTGATCACGTCTGTGTGTGTGTTGTTCCTCTTTTGCTATCTCCTCTCACTCATTCTCCTTCTCGTTTACTTCTTCTACTTCTCTTGATTGCTCTGAAGGATTCTTCCTTCATGGGTCAAATCCAAGACCAGAATTTACCTTTTGGAGAGAGAGAGAAAGAGAAAGCGAGAGATAATACATGTGCAATTTTTCAAAGATTTTCTATCTAAAAGGTTATAAGGATGAGGATAGATATCGCCTTTTATTTTACTCATACAAATGATAATTATGTTCTGTGGAAAAGGTGCAAATTGTTCGATGTAATTTTTAGTATTACGTCATAGATCATTCATTTTTTGCTCTATTTTTATTTTCTCCCACAGTGATGGCCAGAAGTTAGAGGTTTTTGAAAATGTGGTTGTTCGAAGTAGGAATCTTTTGAAGATTGTTCAAAAGTCTCTGTCTAAAAACAACTGCACTTTTCCAAAACCTCCAAGACTGTTTCTGGTTTCTTTTTTTCGCACCTTTTCCTTTTTTTTTCTAAACACAGTTTCAATACAGATTTAAATTTGTAGAGATCTGTGTGTATTTATTTGCTGTGTATTTGTAACATTGTATGTAACTGGAAATTAGCCGAGATTACACAAAATTCCAATTGCGGATATTCTTATTAGGTTTATTTAGTTGGCTAGCTTTACGTTTATGACTTACTAAATTATAAAATCATGTTTAATATTGAACGCAAGTATTATTTACGTGGAAAAGAATTATTTACAATGGTTATAATTGCAATTAAAAATTAACTACTTGTCAAATCTGTGCTTAAGCCTTAGAAATAATTTAACCGAGGAAAAAAATTAAATCCAAAATCCAAAATGGTTTCCACTTTAACGATGTCTTGTGTATGTCAATGTCATTTCAATTTTCTGCATTGTCTATAAAAATCCATTTAAAGACAAGAATTACTTAACTGGGTTCTAGTAATTACATTAGGTAGTTTTAATTACGTAGTTATAGTTTCAAGAGAAGCTTTAGGAACTTAGGAATAATAGGAAATTGCATGGAAATTTTTAGTCTTGGCATACTTTAAATAACGACATACTTAAAATAACGATAAATCGAGAAATTAAATTACGTAACTACGCTAATTAAAATAGCATAATAAATAATTATTTGCCCGGGAAATACGAAATACTCGATGGATGCCAAATGAGATTAGAAATTGTAAATAGTAGGTGGGTAAGGCGTAATTATAAGTAGCTAGGAGTTTAAATTAGTGTAAAACAAATTGTCATTTAGTTGTAATTAAAAGTGTCTCTGTGTAGTCCTGTTTACATACATACATTGTCTTGTGTACATAATTAGTTGGGTAATTAATCTCATGGGATTTTATTGGGAAATAGAAAATAATTATCAGGTACGTTAAACTCAATATTTATTTAATTCTTCCTTCATTAAAAATACTAATATACTAATATTTAATTTACATCTAGAAAGTGCGCCAGTTTGGAAAAAATGGCATGCGCTTTCATGGGGCTTTGCTTGGCTTTGCTTGATTTGGTTTAAATGAATTTGTGTACAAATTGTTTAAATGTAATTACTTGTTGACTAATAATTTATTTTGGGAATCATTTTTAGTTTATTCCTCTTAATTTTTTTATTTGTTTTACTTGTGCATGACTCAACTTGAATCAAATATTCCTTTGTATTTTGTACTACTTTGTGCATGAAAACATGTAAAATTTGAAATGAGTACTGAAATACCTACGTAGCAAAATAATTAGAATTTTTAACTGGCAAAAATTACCCTGCTGGAGAATGTTTTTGCATCGCATTCGCAGTATTTATTATGAATAGAAATTAGTATTAGAAAACTAGGAATCTAAATTAGTAATTTTAGTTTAGTGATTTATGACTATGATATGATGGAATGAAATATGGCTATGGAATGGAATGCGTTTAAGAGTAGTTTTATTTGTAAAATTGAATTTAGATTTTGAATGCGATGGAATGTGATTTTGATTTAATTGATTTATTTCTGTTTTGAATGCCGATGATTTTGCAGAAGTTCGTAGCAGAGCATCAGCGTGAGGATTGTCTCATCTACGGATTCCACCCGCCCAAAAACAATCCCTTTAGGGAAAAGAGTCCTTGCTCCCTTCTCTAGGCAAGAAAATCGATATCGAATTCAAAAACAAAAGCAGCATTCAATCAGAACAGAAGGTTGTAAGATATTTGATTGGCAGCACAAGCAATTCTCTTTCAAAAAAATCGCAATAATAATTGGAAATAATCCTTCTAAAAATTACACTTTACATTCGTATACGTACTTACTGTTTCCAATTGATGCCTGTGTTCCAATAATTTTTCGAATAACAACGGACAAAGTCCTGATCTTTTTCTCTCCGTGATTCAGTAGGCATTTCTACTTGGATCAATACAACCTATTCCTATTTGCTATTATGTAATGTAATACCATGTTTTTTCTTGTTCCTAATCGATTTGTGAGTTGGTTGGTAGAATCTTTTTCTAGTTTGTAATAAGTTTAACGTGTAATTGTTTTTAATTTACCTGTACACCCGATTGGAATGAGGAATGTGATAATTTGATAATGATAATAATTGTGGTTCCAGTTCTTATTCTGGTTCCAATTGGAATTTACTTTTTTTAATAATTACGTTTATTGATTTAATTAATTTCGTGTTAGTGTCCTGTATAAATTAAACTAGTTTAATTGTGTTGTAACATGTTAGTAATTTCATAATATTTCATTTCTACGCGGGGTCATTTGAATTGTAATCGATACGATATGCATTGGGTCATTGGGTATTGGATTCAAAGCAATTTAATAATCGTATTTAATTCTTACGTGTAATAATGAATTAATTATACACTGGGTTGAATTGATTTTGAAGGGATTCGCAACGGAATTATTTTGTGAGCTTACTGTCTGTGTGGTTGTGTCGGTGTACATTAGTGTGAAGCTCCAGTGAGTTAATTGAAGTATGTAACTTAAACAAGAACTTAAACGTAGGTAAATGTAATTCTGTACGTGTTTGTACTGTGGATTAACTTAATGATGGTGTTAATAATTATACTTAATAATTACTTAGCTCTGCACTTTTTAATTATCAATTAGTTACTGTTACTAGTGTTATATTTCAGCTTTAGTTGAGAAGCACCGTAATTGTAATTACTTATTGTTCTTACTGAGTTTGGCAATCGAAAATTCACTGAATCCAAAGCGAAAACAACTGGACAACTGAATGCCAAAATAAAAGATGATTTTGGAAACTGAAAGGACATGCACAGATGGAAATTAGAAGCAAAGGAAGAAGTGAGCTGTGTACTGTGATTGTGAATTGATAGTGGATTTAATTACAGATCGATGCCAAGCCATTGAAGCCACGCTTAGTGATGACAACTAACTAGTGATTAATATTGGTTTGTAGAACTATAGAAGAGCTGTTTGTAAACTACCAATACCAATTGTACTTTAAAGTAATAATTGTTCTTGTGATTGTAATGTGTTTGTTTCGTTTCTGTTATTGAAACTGCACGACTTTCTGCACAATAATTAACTTGTAAGTAATGAATAATTATAATTAATGTATAATTACTAAATAACTTACATTTTAAAGTAGGCAACTACATTAGAAAATTTGAACGCTGTGGGTGTCACTTTTAATATAGGAAGGTCAATCAAGGTCAGGAGTCAGGATTCCTGACCGTTTGGACCCGGAGTAAAATGCTTGTATTGTGTGTGTATAAGTAATGGGGACCTAAACTACCTAGTTGCTGTTGGTGTTGGTGACCGTGGTTTGTGTAATTTGCGTACAAAGAATAAATGAAACAAATTCAGCTTGTAAATTAAGTAGCTAAATCCATACAGTGATCCAGTAATTATAAAAGTGTGTTAATAATCGGCATCAGTTTTCAATAAAGATGTTATGTAATTACTGAGATATACTTGGTCTTTGAATCATTTAAATCAACAGCTCTGTTCGGATTACTGTCCAAACTTTCCAAAATTCGAAACTGTAGGCATAATAAGTAATTAATTACTTATTAATTTAAAAGGTACAAGAATTCTTAATTAGTTGTTAGTAATTGATTGAAAAGTGAAAGGTAACACGATTGGGAAAATTAGTAATTACCTAGTCATGAGTTTCCTGTGTTAATTGATTTCATGTAAGCAAAAATGTGTGCGTTAATTATTAATTATAGAGTTATGTGCTAATTAATTTGAGACGCAAAAGGTAAGAAAATCATTGACCAAGTACTTATGTGGAGACAGGAAATGAATTAAAATTATGTTCGTTAAACTCTTGGCTAAAAACCACGTTAACTAGCCTCTTTTCCGACTTCAATTTTCCAATACCTTGTCTGGATCCCGTCTGGATCATTATTATTATTAGTCATTTCATTAGTTCCGGATGTTCCTCTGGCATTACTAACATTAAGGTTACGATTTGAATTGCATGCACCTTTTTGTTTTTCATAGAATTTCTTCGAATTTTCTTAGTCAGCATCAACATCCAGAAGTGTAAGTAAAATCTGAGTCATTATCACTTACCACTATTAATTATAATTAGGTAGTCAGCAAAATTAAAAATGAATAGGTTAAGAAAAAAAGAAGTTGTTTGCTATGCTACCCACGAAGCAGGTCAGAGGTTACAAGTAATCCTTGGCCAGTTCATAAAAATACAATGAATTACTTATTTCTCTGAACGCACATTATATGTACAGGGTGATTCATAAGTTTTCGTACACAGTATTTATGCTTTAACAGAAGTAATAGGTTTTCAACTGTAACAAAATTTTGGGATTACACTCCTAACACATCTAGCTACAAACAATATTTTTGGTATTCAAGATAGTCACTCCTAGCTTTGACACGGGCTTGCAATCTGCCTCCCCATCCCATGGTTGTGGCACGCTGCCCTTCCCATGGAAAATTTGCCCACACAGTGGTGAGAGATTTTTTGAGGACATCCAAATTTTG
>JAAXYX010001069.1:0-26864 GCA_036851915.1 Ptenothrix huangshanensis
TTGATGACTCTTTCCACGAAATTCATTCGTTCACTGAGCCCGGTGAAGATGGAGGGGACGAAAGAGACAGGTGACGGAGCACCGCTAATTCCCGAGACATGATTGGCGGGTGCGATTGGGGACAAAAGTATGAAGCTTGTGTTGAACTGATGAATGTAGCCATAGGAACATTCATTTCCTATAGAAACTCCAAGAATCAAATCGAATTTCTCTAGTTTGATCAAATTTTGAACCTCGGGCAGCTGAAGGAATTGATGACAAGCCTCGATGATTTGGTTTTCAGCGAGTAGAATATTTGTCACTTCCTTATCCTGACGACGTTGGAAAAAATTGGCGAATTTCGAGGTGGCAAGTGGAGATGCTTTTTTAGCAGGTAAGTTAATTTCACCAATATTTACATGAGTTTTTGTAGGAGGGATGGGATTAATTATAGTTAGTTTGTGGCCCCTATTAGCCAGTTCGTAATGGAGGGGGTCGAAAGCATTTCGAAAACTTTTACTTGCAAAAAACGTCACTGACAATATATTTGCACTTTGACTTAGAGACGCAAATTGCACTGCAAGAAGTAATAGCTGAAGTATTACAGTTTTCATTTTGATTTTTGTGTAGTTTTTTTACTAACCTTTTTACTTTGAATTTGAGAATTTATAATTTCGATAATTTAACTTGGCTGGCTAGCCTGAGCGCTGTCAAATCGAACGCCGCTGCGATTCCATGCCGGTTGGGAAAATGGAAATGGTATATACCGAGTTAATTACATTTGTTTACATTTTACCCACTCGAATCACGTGAACGCTTTATCTCGTTTGTTTTACTACAAAGCATTACTTCCTAGTGTTATAATTTTTTGTAGCAACAGGTAAAATTATATTGTTATCTAAACTGCCGAAGGTATATAATAATTATCTGGTTTACTACAACATTCTAGATATGACTGTTTACACACACTGCAGCTATCAGGTTTCCAATGAGGTGTTGGTGGCATGCTATTAAATGGGCGTGGGATCTTTTTTTAAATAAAGATACATACTTAGAATAAACTTACTTTTGTTAACTTTTAATTTAACTCATTATAATTACATACTCCGAACCAAGTCCGAATTGAACCCTGGACAATCTAATGCTTGCAGGACCATGAAGTTGTCAGGTATATCTTATCACTATACCACCTAGTTCCGTGGTCATAATTAATTAGGTACATGCATAAATTGCAGAATATGGTATGTACTGTAGGTGTTTAATGCTTCCTTGCATGCTGCACAGCAGTAAACACGTTTTCAGCCATGTTCGTTACAAGGTGAACTACTAGCGGCTGTGCTGTAATTATAAAAGCTTCGTTTCAGAAATGATGTGACTTTGGCGTTCACTTCGTTTTAATGCGATCGCCAAGTATGAAAAATGAAAATAAAGCTCAAAGTGCATAGCATTCATAGGCTCTCGAGTCAAGAATGTAACTATAACTTTTTGCACGATTCAGAGATGTAGTAAAGGCAGGAGTAGTGCTGATTTTACGGTGCCGATAATAATTTTTTAATCTTTCGACTATTATTTTTGCGGAGATATAAATGATAAATGGGATGAAAAACGGTTGAAAAAAATGATATGATAAATGACGTTGACGACCCAACTACAGTGATCATCACCAAGCAATTTATAAAAACAGTTATATTTTTTATTCCATTTTTCTAAGCTTGTACTTTATACGATGAGTTAAAGGTGTCGATACGATACGCTACTAGGTATTTTGCTGCCTGTTGACATCAAGTTAGGATTTTATGCGAATCAAGTCGTTGCATTTTGTTAAACACAACCACTACGAAAGTGGTATAACGTCGGTATAGCTTGTCACTCCAAGTTAGCATAAATTCTCAGTTAAAATATAAATACACTGCAATGCAATTTGCAATGATTATTCACAATTCGGTAGTGATGCATTTTAACGCAAAGATTTATAATGTTCTCTCGAGTTTATCTTAATCTTGACATTATATACTATTACAGCCTGCTATAATAAATAGTAATTTAGAGTTTATAATATCGTACATTTTTATATCTATGAACTAGAATGACCTTTATGGGCGATGGAAACACCATCGTCCGTGACGTCTGACACGATACGGCACGACACGACTTTACATGACATATTATTATACTTTGTAGATCTACGTACACTGCATTAGCCAGAACCAGATCTATTAAATTTCACACTTGCGTAGCCATGTAATTAATAGCAATATCAATATTGCATAATTATACATTTATGTATATATTATATCCAATATATTCATTAAAGACACATAGGTTTTACTTTTATACACATTTTTACGGTGTTACAGTAGAGTACGATTTCCTTTTTTTTCTTGTTTTACGTGTTAATTTTAAAGCACTGGCTTTCAGGTAGCGATAAATTATGTATCGACTAACATCGATATATGTTATTGGATATGCGCACGGAATTACATACTTTTAAAGTTTCTGAGATTTGAGTAGTAGAGTAACTACTCCGTTTTCACTTTTGCTTAATGTTCTTGTGATTAATTCTATGTTATTGTAAATTTCGACCTACATACTAATGACTGACACAATATATAATTAGGTACTATAATAATCATAGAATAATTATCAGATAAATCGTTTTGAAATTTTGGATTTTTAATTTAAACAAGTCCAACCAAGAAATAGCTGATAGTTACTCCGACTGATAGACCGATTCCAAGTAACAGTGTAATAATTGCACTAGCTTCTTCCTGTTCTTCTTTTCTCACTAACCTGTGAATTTTGACAAAACAAACAAAATATAATTTATATCCTTAATAGCACGGTAAGTTAACATTCCTCTAGTTTAAAGTCTGACGACGTACTCACAATACGAATGGGTTCGAAAAATTAAACATTTGCAAACAAATCAAGCAAGTTTTTGGTTTCGGTAAACTGCACGTGATTGAAGAATGAATTGTGGTTGAAAAGTAACGTAGTTAATTTTATTAAAGATAATAACATCTTAAGAAAATAGTTTTTGGAAACAAAACGAAAGAGTAAAAAACTAAAGTAGATTAGTTGATTCGTAACAGAATGTTTGAGATTACGGAATAAATTAGGACAGAGAGATATTAGCAATTTAAAAGCAATAAATAGCTTTATCAGGAATCAACAAGTAGTACAACTCGGTTCATAGACGTTGAATTATATATGCAGAAGTCGAAGTCTGTTCGCAAAAACTACTTGGTAGCGCAGTCAGTCCTCCTTCCAAAATTAATTGACAGCGTAAAACGAAAATCTTGTACTTACTGCGGTGCATTAACGAAAACAATGTTAGCCAAATATCCATTGGTCAATCCAAAGAGAGCAGAAATGATTCCATATTCGATATCTGACTGGAAAATAACGGGCAAGTAGTGTCTGGGATGTAGGTTGCACATCATTATCATGGGAATGAACCCAATTCGAAGAAAGGAAAATATTAGCGTCAAGTACGATTTCTTTGATGGCTGTCAGAAAAACAAAGCATTGAGAATTATCATGTTGAAAAACGTTAAACGCAAGAACCTATTTAGTTTACAGTGAATAATTTTAATTCTTTATGCCCACTCCTTACCCTTTTTAAAGCTCCAGACAGAACTCTTCCAATATAATCTCCGACGGAGAAGACAAAAAAAGTCACCACTGGAATGTAGTATTTTTCTAGAATTGTAAGAGGGATAAAATCTTAAATTCAGAGGTCCTTGTTTCAAGGATTAAGGGGATTAAAAGTGTATAAAAAACTATAGACTAAGCTATGAGATGTATAATGCTAACGAAATAAATTAGATTATTCTTACCACTCCAAACTGTTGTTGGATCCTCACTGACGATGAGAACCATAAGAGTGGGAAAAACAGCTAGAGTTACAGCAAATATCATCATGGCTGAAATCGCTTGTACCCAAACCTAAAAAGGTAGTATAGGCACATGGATTTTAATACCAATAATTTTTATTTCAATTGGAAGTTAACCGTTAACCGTTTAAGTTTATTGAAGTTAATAGCCGATCATAGTTACGTTAAGTTCTCATACCTTTCTAAATACAACTTTGAAATTAACCCTGTAATTCGATCTGGGTGTCAACATAGCTTCTGGTGGGTAATTCTCAACCCAGCGAAATGGCCCTCCTTTTTCTCCCAAATAAAATTTATAAAATATACTTCTTGGTAAGTAAATGGAAAAGAGTAAACTGATGAGCAAACAGAGGGATCCAACGAAGAAATAAATAAATGCTGATGTCAGTTGATCCGCAGCTAAAAATATCGAAACGATATTTGCTACTGCGG
Organism: Ptenothrix huangshanensis; assembly: GCA_036851915.1. Classification (NCBI taxonomy): domain Eukaryota; kingdom Metazoa; phylum Arthropoda; class Collembola; order Symphypleona; family Dicyrtomidae; genus Ptenothrix; species Ptenothrix huangshanensis. The sequence continues at coordinate 4,308 of JAAXYX010001069.1, forward strand.
CAAAAATACCTCCGAGAGCTTGACCTACAATTCAGTACAATTACATACTAGTATTATTTACGTTGGCTTTTTACTCCATAGTTATTATTCTCATATAAATATGCATCACAGAAACAATAACAACAAATATGATGATTATGATAATGATGATTGCAATTAAATTTTACCACTCATCGTTGCAGTGGTGTACTCTCCGGGGAAATGACTGATGACCGATAAAAGTCCACATTGAAATAATGAACAGAGCGCTAAAATATATAAACCTTAATTTTATACCACACAATTTCCGGTAATCACAGTTGAAAGTTCGTACATTTCTATACAATTTGACACATTTCATTTGTGTAAAATACTGTTGAATGCAAATGTATCGACTATCAAACATCGAACAATATATTTTAAGGTATATAATTAGTAATAAAAACATGAAAATGTACAACTCACAATTCATTAGAACCACTGTTATCATGGTCAGTACAAAGAAATCCTGCTGCCCTTTAAAAACAAATCAATGCATTCAGTGGTTATAATCATTCCGTTTCGCCATCAATGGTGCCAATCATAATACTCTCAACGTAAGCGAATACAAAATTATCTATAGCAAACCACAGGCAGCTACAACTTTTTACACTATAAAATTTGAAAAACGAAGCATAATAGGAGGAAATTAAAACTTACATGTGTCAGTGTCAACTCGGACCAGAATAGTAGATAAAATAAAAATGAGTAAAGTAAAAGTTAAGGAAGAAATTATTCGTAAATTTGATGAAAACCTGAAATTCAAAAATAAAATTCTGGATTGTAGCTCAATAAAAATATATAAATTGCATCAAAAGCCTCTTGGAAATTTAATATCAGTAATACATATTCAAAACGAATATGAGCACTGACCATTTCGCGATAAAAGCGTTTGCCAAGAATGCTATGGTTGATGGCAGATTAGATGCGATTGATAAATATGAGAAAAAACTAGCTTGAAAATGAGTTTTCGTTGGATGATCATGAGTGTCCAGAGTTTCATTTCCCACTTCACGGAATTTGTACATCCAGTACTAAAGTTAAAGCGCACAATAAACAAGTAAAGTAATTAATTATCAAATAAAGTGTTAAATCTTGAATAATAGCTAATATTATCAACCAACCGCGAATATTCGAGTTCCTTACCAATGCTAACTGTTTAATGTGTAATACATGCAATTTACGATTATATTAGCAATAATAATGACAGCACACCTTATCTGCATTGATAAAAAAATTCCACGGGAGGAGTGTCGTAATACCCAAAAAATAAAAAATTAAGTATACTGTCCAGTATCTAGAAAAATAAATGAGAATACACCAATCATTTTTCCACTTATTATTACAAACATTAGTTGACAGTACTACAAATATTTCATTCACACGTTACGTATAAATAGAAAGAATTCTCACCGATCTCGTGGAGGAAGCACGACATCAACGTTCGGTAAATCTTCGTCTTGTTCCTCGTCTCCATTCCTTTGAATGAATTTGGTGAGGTCTGAGTCGAGAAGTTCTTCTGTCTCATCATCAGCTTGTATGGAAGCCCCAAGTAAATTATTGTCGGACGACATTCTTCTCAACTCAATGAGATCCAGGTTTGGAATGTTTTTGTGATTATTATTTATCTATCTATCTCCTCACCTCACCCACCCCGCCGCTCTATTCTTTTCCCTCCCCTTTAAATCCTCCTTCCAAATTTAATCAGTCTTATACCTAATTTGCATTTTATAATTAACATCCAAGTGCAGCTCCATCATATTCATAATATAATCCTACTTGTATGTTATTATTCTCACGCAGTGTCACTCCTCGACCTCTGATCTGTCGAGAAGTTAAAATCTACATATAAAAATAATACTGCTTAAACTACACATGGAAAATAACCCAAGCAATTATATGTTTTCTATTCTTCTAAAATAATTACAACCAGTGCCAGGGCAAGGAGGACCAATAATGTATTTATTAATTTAATTACTCTAGTTGTTCCAATAGGTCCGTCAATAAAATATAAATCTATAGCTCTCTGTTCGGTACGGATATTAGTTATTAGATTACCTTATTAATTACTAATATGTGATTGCCTAAATTACCTTACATGCTCCATGATTTAATATTGCGTTGAGCTGCCTTGCAGCTTTGCTCAAGTTGCGTTTACACTTAAGATGCGTTGTGATGCAATTTGTAATTTTGGAATAACAAAATTTTAGCGAATGTAGTTGATTCGATTGGATTCAATGTAATTATTACTACAACTAATCTTAAGTCTACTACATTAGTATATTATACATTGTTATAACAAAGACGAATGATGAGAACATGAGTAGTGGAAGTCTGTCTTTCCTCCTATTTGCTTCTCCACTTCTGTGTCTGTGTCCAAGTCGAATTGTGGAACAATAAATTAATCAATAAAATAACACAGAACATACACTGTGGATTATGTCTGACGTCGTGTCGTACTAGCAACAGCAACGAAACCTAGAAAATCACCATCACCAACCAAAACCTACCATCTACACTTTCCCTATATCCAATATTCAATATCTGCTTTTTCGATGCTTGTCTTTCTATTCTGGTTTTGAGCTTTCAGTAATAGCTTTTCTTATTAGGTACACGATTCGTCTTATCCCAGATTCCAGATCCAGACTGCAGTTAACATCTTGTCATTATTTGTCAAAGTACTTCATCCTTGATTTAATTTAAAGTCTTAAAAGAAAGTGACAGCAGCTCATGGTGGTTAACCAGCACTAATATTAAATGGAAATGACAATGACCACTGGAATGCAATACGCTCACAGAGTATCTCTCTTAGACACAGACTGGACTGGTAAATTTTGTGACCACAGTCACAGTTTCTTGATCAAATGCACTTAATCGTGATGATTCAATTTGGTCCACCAACTACACTATCCACGGTAATAGTAATTGTTGATTGTAATTATTTTGACCACCAGACACTAGAATGTGGTCACCACAATAGTCATTTTGTAATTGCAACTTGTCGCAGTTTCACGAATTCAAGATGTCATGATATATTTGTATTCCTGTATTGTAATTCGCAATTGCGAATTATGAAATATGTCATATGTGTAGAAATTAGTTGGGCTAATATAGAATACAAAAGAATTGAGTGTGCAATCTGCAGTACGACACTAAAAGTATTATAGTCAACATACAAAGAGGAGGGACAAGATAAAAGTTCAAATTGACTAAAACACACTGATTCTGACACTGCTGTTGATGTTGGTAAGTTGGTGTTGGTATTGTAGGATCCTTCCCTTGCTGCTGTTGACGTATTGGGTGGTCTGGTCTGAGGTCTGAAATATTTTGTGGTATGGCACTAAAAGTAGAGTTGGTCTGGTGATGGAAGTACGTGGATTACAGTTACTGCTACGGTTCTGATTCTCACGCAGTGTAACGAAATTTAGTTAATTATAGAAATATTAATTGGATGACAAATAGGTGAATAATTGGATTGGATTGGGTTTGTTGGTATGAAAGGTTGAATTAAACTGAATGCCAAAGGTGTGTTTATGTTTCTGTGCTCGCCCTCAAAATTGGTCCGCGACTGCCACCTTGATGAAGGTGCGCAAGGATTCCTTCTTGCATTTCATCTCGGCTCTTCCTGCTTCATCTCTTTTTACTTTTACTACTACTATTACCATAATACCATACCGTACCATTCCATTTACCATACCATTACCAAAACTAAACCAACAAAACCTAAGCCTGAACCTAACCCTTTCACTAACATTTTCTTTTTTATCTTGTCTTCAGAACCTTGGTTTTGCTTTTGCTTATCTTATCTTCTGCTCGGAAATGGACTGCATCGGATCTCCAGTATCATATTAGTCTATATTAGGCATTAGCTTAGATAGGTTACATAGGTACATTTGCCTCTTTGCTTTACTTTACCCCAGTCAGATATTCCGTCGTGATATATAGTTGAAGTCTGTAGTTGTAAATCTTCACTTCAAGCTCCAATGCTGGTGCTGGTCCCCAGAATCCGAAATCAGATCAGAATCCCTTGGTGCCCGGTCTCATCTTTACATGACACGTGATATACATACAGGTTCTTTAGGTATAATTTATATACCTCTAGATCTAGATGTAGGTACCTACCAGTAGGTGTTGCTTCCCAAAAATGTGACTTGAGTGTAGGTACGTATCTTCAGTTGAGAAGCAAATATGCGCATATCCTATTAAATTGTATTGGAATTGCGGATTTTAGCATCTTAGCCGACGAATATCCATATTTTACAGGTACCTAATTTGAAGGAACGTATGTAGGGTTGTCATTTTGTTCTTGTAAAATGCTGCAATGATCATTTTAAATTCATAAATCCACAAGTCCTACCTGGCAAATTTGTGGTTGTTATGGAATAATTTGATTGCATGTCACAATTTGTACTCATGATAATGGGGGTAAACCCGTTGGCTTGTAAATACCGTTGTACTTTGTAGATTTGTACAACAAGTTCAGTGGAGATTTTTTAACATTTCCATGGCATCGGTTACAAATTGTAGAAATGTTGGAATTTGCACGCCAACCGGTTTCCAATCAAGACGAAAACATAACCATCAAGGTTAATCATTAAGGCATAATAATTCAGTGATAATCATTCTTCCATGTTTGTAATAATAATATTAATCGTAACTCCCCACAAATGCACGGAGGGGAAAATACGCAGTACAGAACAGTACAAATGCAGATGCACGGTGGGCACGGTCCAATGTCCAATACTGTGGAGACCTTAAGATATAGGTAGATACATTGTGGTAATAATACCGAATCGTTATAGTCGATATCAATATCATTCAGTCGTGGACCTGATCGCCTGGATTTCATCTAACAACACAATCAGTGGGAAAGCAAGTTATTTAAAATTCAAATTTTAATTTATTACTTCGAGTATTTAATGTAAAGGTACCGCGACCGTGCCTACTTAGATAGTACATGTGTTATGTATACGTATCTATGCACGAAGTACCTATTACCTATCCGAAATGTATACGATAATCGTTATACTAGAATATGTATAATGGGGTAATAAAATAATAATGTATTTACCATTTAATATCAGCTTATCGTCCAATCAACGTCCAAGTCAATTGTCAACTTTCAACACTGTACTGATATTGGTATTGGTATTGATTATCAAAATTTGATTTAATACTTATTTGTGTTATGTAAATAATAGGCAGGTAATGACCTGTATCCTTTGCACCAGAGCGATGAATTTTTTAAAAGGACTAATAGTAGTGCTGATGCTGAGTGGAATAAAAAGGAGTAGCTGCCAAAATTAGGAAAATAGAAACAAAATGTTATTGCCAATATAGGAGGTAATTCAAATTCTTTCTGTGATGCGAATAAGAATTTTATAACCACTAGAAGTGGGTACTAATCTTTAGTAGCATTTATCCATTACTTGTTGCATGCGCCTAGTAAGAAAATGTTCGTAATACTTTAGGATTAGTGTACATCTTTTTTATCTTTTTTTACTCTTTTTATTCCTCTTTCACTCTTGTGTGCAGCTTGTCGCGTGGGTTTCTTCGTTGCTCCTGTTTTTCATTGGAAAGCACTATCACAAATTATTCGGTACTATTTTCAAGTATCGCAATCATTTATTTTGAGCCATACTTGTGTATGTACTTACTGATTGGACTGCAATAAAACCCTATTATAGTAAGTGCTACAAATCTAATATGTATATGTAATTAAATACATATTTTCAACGATTTACCTACTTAGGTATTTAAGTTTTATTTTCACAAACGCAAGCTTTCGGACTCAAGCAGAGACCTTCGTCAGGCAAGATTCAAATATTGAATTAAATTTAATTAAGTCCAGTAAACATTAACGGTTAACCGCATATAGTATCAATAATCTTTAGATAAATACCGGCAATTGTTTTAATTTTCGAATAGAATCAAATGTATAATTTTTAGAAATTCGTAGTACATTATTGCGCAAACAAATGATTCCGATTCCGAATTACGATAAGATGCTAGGCAAACAAAGCTGTTCTTGTAAATAATATAAGGATAAAGACAACTGGCTTGATCTTCGTATTTGTTGTGGGACTTGCAGATATATAACGTATGCTTCCTAAGATAGTCCTGGGAATAATGTACCCTGAACTTGAATCAGCTTCAACTTTATTACTCTTTTAACAGCTGGCGCCGGTGTGGGTGTATTGCACGATTGTTTGCTAGATATCTATAAATTCTGTTTGCATCTAGGTCAAAGACGTGGGCAAAAACATTGACATTCTTTACCTGTTCTGCAAATATGTAATTACTTACCTATCGTAAAAGCAAAATATTTTACCGGCCTACACATTTTACGGCCTTCTCATGTTGACAGATAATCTCTAACTAATGCTTCTGACTCACTATCACATGGCGTCCGCACATGGCTACAAAACGTGTCTAAGAAAACTGCAGTATCATGTGTCATCGTGTAGTTCGGAAATCAATAACCGCATGTATTACATGCAATATCTTTAAATTAATTTGAAACTGTTGCAATTATATTAAATATAATGTAGGTACTCTACATAATTAAAAACTAAATATAATAGTAAGTCTTAGCTCTCAGCTCTTAGCTTGACACTTGACGTTGAGAAAATCCCATGTACCTATACTTATATGCTCAGATTTGCATAGAAATGTGAAGTAGCGCTGGATCGTGAGCAAACGAAATAATAGAGGAAAAAATATTATGCTTGCTTTTATTGACATCATCATTATTTTTGTGATATCATAATTATGTATACGGTACTTAATTGTAGTTGTATGTACTTAGGTAGCTGGTAGGTATAATTTGAGTATGCTATAATATAGTCATACCTACATATATCATTCTTCGATTTTCCTCTAAATATAGTTGTAGCTGTTTATATTGTAATGTAATTGTATTACATTTTATAATTATTTAGTACGTAGATGTTTAATTAAGTAGGAAATTCTGTTTTAGTATTATTCATAATTATAATTATTCTTATACTCTACCTACAACCTACTCTACTCTTTTCCTCATTCCTCGTCTTCTCATTATTTAAGTCTGATCGTTACTAGATTTCATTTCCGTTTTCAAACCTTCCATTTCTTATCAAACAAGTCCATCAAATTAAAGTAGGTAATGAACTATTATAGTAAGTTTGATTCTCAATCTTGTCTTGACTCTTAAGAATGCAATATTGCAGGTTTCAGTTGTGGCTAATTGCGGTTGCAATTTGCAAGAACAAGATCAAGATAAGCATGAGTATGCCTGCATTTGAGTGTCATTATTGTTTAGATGAGATAAAAAATAAGGACAAACTGTTATTATATATTAGATTATGATATCCCTATGTAATTATATACTAACACATAATTTATATAATTCATTAGTAAATTCTGATTATGGCAAAGCTACTGGTGAATAATTATCAATATATCAATATAATCAATAATTATCAATCTATAGAACTCAGAATATTTACAAACAATAATGACGCACATAATTATATAGGAGATAGTTTTAGCACTCACAACATCAAATCACAAATATTATTGTGTTCTGTGAATTTTACTTTACTTCTGGTATTTATTTCTTAGTTATTAGTACTAATTTACACTTGTCTATTTTGATTTGAAGTTGTTCACGTTGACTTTTTCACGCCGGGACTGTATAAAGCTGGTCAAGTTTAGTAGAACTGTCTTTGCATGTGTAGCGAGTAAAATTGTTCGCCATTTATTATTTCCTTGACCTTTGCTGTAACATGTACGATTATTATTATCATGATTTCCATTTGCATTGTATAAGGATTTGAGGAGTCAATGAAATGGATTTTATTTTGTGTACTTAATTATCTTATGTCATCGGTAAATCTGACCATTTTCATTACACGGCTGTGGTAAGGGAAGTGCCTGTGATTTTAACTTTGTATGGCTCGCTATATCCACTACTACTTAAGTATGTGAGTAACTATCTCGATAACCATTTGACGTCGAATATTTACTATTTTCTCATAGTAGATTTGGCCCACAGCTACGATTATACATATGCATGTATAGCAAATAGCTGCATTGCATTGTTCTCACGTCACGTACTAAAGAAGTAATAAGGTATGCTTATATTTAAATTAAATTTCGGATCTGGATTATTATAATTATATTTTATGTACCTTCTTTGCATGGTACTTTGTTTTAAATCGATTCGATATGGCGGCAAGACACTAAAAATTCTTCATCACTGGGGATTTTAATAATTATATATATGTAGTAGTATCTAATTAAGTAGATAAAATTATTATACATTTACATCTACTTCTACATTGTCATTATAGCACTATGTACAAAGCATAAATATATGTAAAATATTGTGGTGGAAGATTAAAGACGCAAAACATGCTATCCCTACTAGTTATGCATATCGATATCAGCAAATATGCAAACAAGGTTAGTTAATTGCATGTTAAAAACAGAGGTACGTAAATGGCATGTATTGTTCAGTTTTCGGTTAAAAACGTGTAAAATGGCAGGTTTTACTTTTTTCATGAAAAAAGTGCAAAATAAAATAGTAGGTAGTAGGTATACAGTGTGTTTTGGACTGTAGGAAAAGTTGTGTATTTTTGCACCGTTCAACAGTAAAAGTCAGTGCGTTTCTCGAAAAATGTAAATTAGTATAATTATATAGCACGTTTTTAAGAGTGTAGAGCAGCATATCTATGTGTATTACGCCAAGATAACATGTTTTGCACTAACCTTTCCCTTTAAAAACTATATCGTAAAATTATATCCATAGCTACAGCACACAGGTAATTAATTATAATTAAATATTTTGATACGCGCTGTCATATGTACAATAACATGTAGCTGCCACGTGTTTTGATCACTCGATTCATTGCTATTGCGTATAGAATGAAACCAAATCAAATACAAGTCTTCCGTTGCAAACAGAGCAAAAGTGACAATAAAATTAATTAATGGCATGCGATCAGTACTTGACATGAATTTTGAAAATATCAAATTCCTATGCAAGTAAAAACGCAAGTTATAGGTAACTACAATTTTTAGGTAAACAATTAATTAACTCTAAGCAGAAGAAAAAGCAAAAGCCGAGTAACTTTCAGCAAAACTTGCGTAAGCAATTATCAAATTACAGTTATAATTAATTATAACTATACTATAGTTACTCGTTTTTTGTTGTCAGTTGTGTCATCTTTTCAGACACTTTCATCGGACAAACAATTAAATGCACTGGTACTGGTTCCCGGATCTCCATATTCTGGGTTCGTCTTCGTAATTCGTAGTTTAGAACGACACGATAAACTTACTTATTGGTAACTTAACATGTAGTTAATTATCGTAAGTATCTAATCAACTTTAATATAATTATTTTAAATAATAATATGGCATGTTTACATTGTACGTATGTAATTTGACAATAAGTTATTGTAAACAGAAATAAGCAAAAAAAATTGACGGATGTCTAGATGGCATCAAATCTATAGTTAGTTGATCTATTACTAAAAGACATAAGTACAAATACGATAACGACACTATAACAAAAGCGGTGGTTGTCCCTATCGGATCTTTTGAAATAATAGGGGAATGCGCAAGTATAAATCTAATTCTAGTGTAAAATCGTATAGAAAGTTCGATCATTGCTAAGAAGATCATTCTCAAGTAATTAATTGATAATTATGATTACATAGTTTTATCAAATGGCATCACAACAGTTGTTGCATTTTAGCATCCGAACATATTTGAATGCAGTTTTTGGTCTTTTACGGAGCATAACGATTCGTTTGCGTCAATTTTGTAGTCACAAAATTTTTTAATTAAAAGGAGTACACTCAAAACAGTCTAGACACCTTGAACGGTAAGGAGAGCTTGGGACTGGACACAGGACAACTAAACATACTATGCTGCAATAGTATACTAGGTACTGCATGGTAATAATTAATTGTAGGGAACCATTAGCCTAAAAACATCTCCACAAAATACTACACGTATCTGGCGAGAGTAGAGTAGTAAAAACTAGAAACTATCTAAAATATAGTCAAGTCTTGCTGCTATATTTAATCACTTCTTACCTCTAGTCATTATTTCAATATAACATTGATGTGATAATATTAGCTATTATTGTGATTCAGCACAACATAGTCAGGATTTTTGCTGACGATTTTTTAAAAATAAGAAACAAGTAAAAACAAAAATAAAATAAGAAATAGCAAGGTAACGATTAGCGTTATTATAATAATGTAATTAATTAATTACAATCTAAGCTTGTCGGTTGATAAAATGTAAATCAAAAGATCTAGTCTCCAGCAAAAGTCTTGATTTCAGAATAAGCTCAACTAATACACACAAGTATAGGTTTTGTAATCATAATTAGATCTCAAAAAGATTGACTTACTAAAACTGAGGACATACCTTTACTGCATCACGATCAGGATTTGGATTACGACCACGATGTTGGTAAACGGTATATTCAAGTCAAAGTTCAAGTCAAATGTATTACTATCTCGGTGACATTATAAAAATTAATAAATACTTCAAACTTTGCTTATGATTTGTCAATGGAAGTAAATCTACCAAGTACACTTTTGAATGTACTTGCAAGCGAGGATGATTTATTGGAACAGTTACTCGGACTCTTGGGACTCTTGATTCCTCCATCCGGCTCGCCGTGATGATGATGAGCATCCAAGCATTTTTGATAGCGTAAAACACAAGCAGCTTCGATGGCTTTACAAAGTGCTCCAGAACTTGGCGTGGAGTAAAAACAATGAGCTTCAAAATCATCTCTAGCTGTATGAACAATTAAACCGCATGTGGTCACGTCTCGCCCGATCCCCATAAAACTGAGATAGCGAACTCGAATTTCAATATTTATGTCTCCCGATTCAGATTTTATCTCTAAAACCGAAGGTGCCACGCTCACGGTTACACTGCAAATTAAAAAGTAATAAAATGGCATCATTTAAAAGAGCAGCAGCATCATTTGGAAACCTATATAATTACCTATGAAAATATGTAAAAGTCACTTCAATTTTTAAAATTTAGCAATTATAGTGTGGATGTTGGGAGTGAAATTTCACTTCAATTTTGTTGTTCAACATTGTACTTGATCTTAAACTTACCAAACCGGATGATTATTCTTCATGGAATCAATAGCTGAGTTAAGAACATCCATGCCTGTGGGTTTATTAACATTCTTGCCTCCAATATAGTAGGCCTTAATAGTTTTCCTTGGCTCGTCCATAGGAGTAGGAAAGTTGATTAAGTTAACCGTTTGCTTTTTCATGGGTAAAGTTGTAGGTCTTTTCATTTTCTTTTGACGTTCAATCATAATCTTCTTACATGCATCTCGAAGAGCTGAGGCCAAAGGTCGAGCATTCATTTCAAGTCTACATAGACAGAAGTAGTATTTATTGTAAGAGCGTTATCACGACGACTCATATCCTACTCACGAATAACAAAAATAACTGCGATTCTGGTAATAAAATAACAAATACCACATATATACCTAAAGACATGGCATAGAAAAACTCTAGTGGACTTTTCTCTCGCTACATAAGCAAAATCACGGGGATCGTCTCTGCCAACCCCCCAAACTCGAATCGAATGAATCGGCTGTTCAGCAACAATTAAGTTTTTCATCGTTTTCACACGTAGATTTGACTCGTCTAGTTCAAGGTAAAGTTCCGAGCCCCCGCCCCAAATTTTTCCGGCTACCTCCAAACTGATGGGACAGAAGAGACAGCGTTATGGTAATTATTATTTTCATAAACTAAACAATAAAATCCGCTGGTCACTACAAATAATTACAAAAGTGCGCTTCCAATATTTTAACTCACCCTACGTTAGCTTTACTGCCCAAAGTAAGCTCAGATATGACTCGAGACACAGCACGTGATGATCTTTCAGGTGTAAGATCCTCTTCTGATATACTAAGACAGCCCAAACTCACGCCACCAAATTTCAGGCAGTTTAATTCGGAAGATGTTGAAGAAATGCCCGTTTGTGTGACTCCGCCATTGTGACCTCCATTCCCACTACTGCTGCTACTTCCACTACTGCTCGTCAGACTAGACAATGCCGGATTATTTTCAATTCTACTCTCGTTTATAAATTCCGACCAGCTTTTTCTTTTCTCGATTTTATTGGAAATAGATGACTGTGTAGGATGACACGTGAGGTCCGCTTGGATGCTTGCAGATCTTCGAATAAATTGACTGTCCAGACTTTTGCCAGGTATGAGAAGTGATGGTTTGGGAATTTCTCGTTGAATCGTTCCCGACTTGATGTGCCAATAGTAGGCTCCACTGCTGTCTTCATGACGTTCCCAACCCAGAGGTAATTCTTCTGCTTCCTCCTCAACGACGTTATTGTTGTTCACCTACACCCAAATCATTGTCAATGAATATCATTTCACATACAAATAACTACATAATATTTTTGTTTGGTGAAGTAATATTATTTCTACACTCCCACCTCCACATGTAACACTCACGCAAATTGTACTCGAATTTTAAAGTTAACATTACTGACCTGGTCATCAGGTGACAAGAAGACAGGTTCCGAGTTCACGCCCATATTTGTCGGTGACAATGATGCATAATAAAATCTCCTGGGTTGTTGACTGCTTGAGTCATAATTCGGATTGTTATATCCCGTCTCGTCTCTTCCAGCCTATGACAATTGCACCAAAGTAGGAAAGCAAATGAAAACAACTGAAGAACCCTCAATAGATTTTAAATTTACACCAATATCTCACCTTCTGCACTACAACGGACAAAATACAACTCTACTCTACTCTATCCACGTATCAAAGAATCAACTTACATTTCCCGATCATACTAATTAATTTAGATTCTCAAGAGAACAAATAATGGGAGTTAGACATGTCGGTAACATGGGACAAAAATCAATAGAGAACAAATGATAAGGTAGGGCGACTGCGTCCCCGTACAACGTCTACTACTTCTTTCTTATCCACCACCCATACATATTGCATATCACATCTGTAGCAATCGCAAAATAACTGTACTCCTTAAGCTATTCAGTGCTTTCGGTAGTCCTAGTCCTATAGTCGTACTTGTCTAGTCTTACACTTACTTAAGTAGTCTCTTAGTCTTTCTTACTATTCAATATCCATCCACATTCCTATCACATATCCATACACCCACATTACGCAATATAACAACATTATTTACAAATGTTTAAGATCACGAACGATAATATGAAAAAATGAAAAGAACTCTGAAGATCGACAGAGAGAGGGAGACGACGACGACGATGTAGACGAAGATGAAAGAGGACGATGACGATACCGATAATGTGACTAAGAACTACACAGAATTCACTTAACTACATTTTCTGCATATCATTCTCACAATCCACACTAAATGTTCAATGAGATAGAATAAAGTTTTTAATAAATGATTTTATGTTAAGATAAACTACCTGTACCAAAAGTAGAAAATAAAGAGCTAAATGCACGGTATAAAAACCATATAAAAATGTCAAATGTCAAAGTAAAACTAACCTTTGGAAGCCAGGACATTTTATCCTTGTCCCAGTACATGACATGACCGTCGGGATCATTGTACAAATGATGAGTACCATCGTAGTAGATTTCAACGGATTTAGGAATCCATAATTTCTTATCTTCATCCCAGGTATACTCGTTTAAGGTCAAAGGATCTTTGTAAGTGTACAAACCTTCAATGTAACTACAGTAGAGTGGATTGCCTAATCCTAGTTCTATTGATTTCTCAGTTCCATCTTCTTTCTCCATTGTTTTTGTGGTGTGATTTTGATTTTAGAGTTTGATTGTGAAGCTTGCAACTTTGTTACTTTAGTATTGCGGGTAATTTGTTGAATGATGATGCAGAAATAGCAAGTATTATGACTATGAATGATGAATGATGAAGAAGTGTGTGAACCAGGAAGGAAGGAAAAGAGCAGGGAACCCAAGACCAAGAGAGAAGAACGAAGAACCAAGTACCTACAACAACTTTGCTTGTGCTTCCTTCAAGTTTCACTTATCTTCCTGGCCCTGGATTCGGTGTTAATCGGTTCGGTGTTGGTTTGGCTTTGGCTACCTCTGTGTTAACTTGTATCCTGGTTCTAGTATTGCCAATACTGCCGAATAGCCGAAACCAACCACTACCACTACCTCACTGGCACTGGTACTGCCACTGGACTGCCACTGCTACTACCAACACGAACAAGAGCAAGAACAAGTCTGCACAAGAAGAAGAAGAAGCCCCGTCGGAAGGGAGCAGCGAGCACTGCTCCACAACAAGAACAACCAAGCACTGACAACCACAATTCATTCCAAGCTTACAACAGCCCCTGCCATCCTATATGCTAACGGATTCCGAAACCAAACCGTTTCTGCCTCCACGACTAGACTTGACTTCGTATGCTTCTATAATCCCGGTCTACTTACTACCCAACTTATTTCCAAACTTCCCCTTAATTTCCAATATTTTCCACTCCCAATCTCAATCAAACTCTGGAAAAACGAAACCCGAGCATGGCATGGTCATAGACATAATTCGGTGAGCAAAACCAATACGATTTTTAGCCCACCTAAATCCCAATTCCTCAATCCCTCGCATTCCAATTCCATTGCGGGAACGTTACCTTATTTTTATTTCCCTGACTCATGCCATGCGCTAGCTATAGTACTAATCATTTACTATTTACCATTTACGATGCGATCGTCTTCTTTTTATGTTCCTTCGCTAAATACTTGCATTTTCCCATCTTCACTTCATTTAAGTATCTCATCGTCATTTGCTCTCAACGTTTCCATCATTATCAATAGATTGCCGCTAGACTCATTACCATTTTCGCATTTTATCAGCGAATTCAACGAGATTGGGGCTAAGCTCCACATTTTTTTGCGTAGTCTCTATGTCTGTTCTTTCATCTACCCCTATTCCTGTTCCTGACCCTGGTCTGATCCTGTTCAGCATTTTTAAGTTTACTCCTATGCCTTGTAAGTCTTCATTGTCTTGAGTTTTCTTAATGAACACGGCAATGATTAATGTTTAGAGTTTAAGAGATAAGAACCTTTATTTATTGCAAATTAGGTATCTTGTGAGCATATCTATTTTCTATTTAGTCGCATTTTTATATGCTTTTGTTTATTATAGCTTTCGTCTTTTCAAACGGAAGAATGGTGGGAAAGCGGAGGATTTATAGCGTGATTCAACAAAATTACATAGTTGATGATGACAGATATTGGGAGTGGGAGGAAGTCAAGCAAATTAGAGCATCAGGGTTCAGGCTACCCAAGTTTGAAGTATTGCATAGGTATTTTTATTCAGGTACTTACTTAGAAATATTGAAATAACTAAAGCAAATTAAATAGTTAAGATGGCTTTTTTAATAAGTCTAAAATTCATATTGTGTTAATTCATTATTATTTTAGTATTTAAAAAGAACCCGTTGGTTCGGTGTTGATTTTTATGGCAATTAATCCTTATTTCAATTAGCAGAAAGACCGTATAAAGAATTAGAATCCCAAGCATTTTTTTTAAAAATATACATACTATCATAGGTAAGTGTAAAGTACAAGTTACGATACTATTGCAGTGAGCAAACATAAACAGATAAGGATGGAGTGATTAGTATTGCGGTAATTAAAAGATTAATTAGAAAATGAGATATTAAGCTTGCTTGGGATCGATTGCGATGGGGATAGAAGTATGATTTATTAGTGCCTACTATGTACAATTAAAGTAGTACCTTCTATACTTTACACTAGCTGGTATATGCACATATTATTTTATCATATCTTTATAATTCTTATGCAGCAATTTGCCAAGATTTTTCTTGTCAACGCCTCTTAAGGTCAAAATATTAATTTGGAGTTGGACTGCCAGTTGCTCCAAATTCCTGTGTCAAAAGATGCCGAGAGAAATAATAAATTGCATACAGCTTAACTACGGCCAAAGAAAATGAAATCACAATTTTTTGTAACTATATACTACGTACACCAAGAAGACTAGTTTGAAACGAATGCTGACGTTGACAACTGACTGACTGATTAGACAGTTAGATAAATAGAGACACAGTTTGACAAATAAAAGTACACTTGAGGCAGCAATAAAACTAGTTCAGTGGAGTAGTTTTAAGATGTTTAATGTCTTTTTATATTTGCACAGGAGTATATACATAGCACGTATATAATACATCAGATTATGAAACATCAGCCTTGATGAGCCTTGCATGTCATACAATTAGCACGAAACGGCGTACCAATGGGCTGGATTGGATTACTGGATAGTTATAGAATGGACAGAGTTAAAACACAAAAGGAAGCAATGTACTTGCAAGTGTTTTCCAATTTGCACTTGTGGCAGAAAATCACTCCACAATACAAATATCAATACCACCATGCTTAAATTAAACGAACGAGAACAATACATTGATTCAATTACACTACTCATTATACAATCATTGACCACTATAATGTAATTATTTCTTACACATATGTAAGACGAACAACAATTTCTCCCAAATCTGAAGTCTGGAAATGAATACATGCATTAGTTTTATAAAATAATAAAAATAAACTAAAGAAAAGGTGAATATACCTACTAGCCCATATCCATATTTAAGATTAATAGCTATGCCATTAATTATGGCTTTGCATTGGTGTATCCCAATTTAACACGATGATTTGCAAACGTTAATTCGATTTTAGAATTCATCCTATTAGTAAGTTTATAATTATAGCATATTATTCGCTTTGCGAAGAATATTCTAATTACTTCTCATTTGCATCCTTAGCTTCAAATTCAAGACTAATAATTGAATGCGAAATGACAAAGTTCGAACGACCGAAGTAAGTAACAAGTGACATGACACATGACTAGCACCATTAATAATCTGATTGTGAAGAATAAACCTAGCTATTTCCAAAATATCCCACCCTACAGTACATAGGTAATAACATTTCTATAATAATGTGATAAAAATGCATATGGAATAAATACCAAATATCTAATTAAATAAATATATGTAATTAAAATTTATAGCAATATCATAATGACTTTTAAAATCAGATCAAGACTAGAATCGGGATGGGGACTTGGACCACAACCAGGTAGGTCGATATAATTATAGGTATAGGAATTTAAGCACCAAACAATCTTTCTTCTTACTGAACTAAAAAATTAACTGATGAAATTAAATTATACCAGTAAACAGAACCAGGAAAGATTCATATCGTCTTTTTGCATTCAACTGAATAGAATCACAATAATTGTAATATTGAATCATAATTAAATATTATAACAGCAGTACGACAATTATTACAGCAATGGTCAACATTAAAGAAGTGATTACTACTGGAATTGACATGGAATGGAAATAGGAGAGGACACCGGCAATAAATACATGTGATGGAGAGCACTGTAACGTGACACGAAACACCAAAATAGCTAGTAACAAGACTGCAATCAATTCTTAATTTCAATTAGCAATGCAATCATAGACCGCTGACGCGATCGTGATCTTCACTGAGTTATGGTCAGAGGTAATGTGTGTACAGGAAAGTACACGTATAGGTAAGTAATTATCAGCTTTTGGTGAAGAAGACGTCAATGAAATCAAAATTCGAAGTTTAGCAATAATACGCCAGTTCAGCGTTTATCCAGGTTTATCCCGAACTTTTTCCGTTAGTTCTTTATTGATTTCCGTAAGTCTACAAATTTCTGAGCCCAGAGTTCTCATACTATCCTGAAAAACAAAACAAAGTCAAAGTAATATTAATTATTATCTATAGCCAACATTTTTATCCAGTATAATGATTTGTAAACGTTGGAATATAGAGTACAAACCTTAAGTGTTATATTTTTCATTAGTGAGTCCTCAAGCACTGCTTGCAACTTTCGATTAATTTCTAAAGATAATTCATATGTCATATTATCGTCCAATGTCTTTCCTCCATGGGAAGATGGTAACAAACCTCCGTGTTTCACGAATTCCGACTAAAATTATAATTTATAAAAATTAAAATCTTATTTAAAATAACACAGTATTAATTCATTATTAACAATTAGGTAATTTATAGAAACAGCAGATAACAAAAGTCGTAGGTATAGGTAATTAACTGTACTATTCTACTATCAACTAATAAAATTACCGATAGCTGCCTTTCCAATGCATACTATAGTTTTGTTCATAATATAGAAGTAGCATTAATACACATTCTATTCCGACTTACAAAGTTATGATATAAGTTTTTTCATAGCATTAGTAAAGTAATTATTGTGAATGACGCAAACTGAATGTATTCACATCCTTGCATTTAAATAGTTACAATATAGTGGCAACCTTTGAACATTTTGATATAATAAAGCCAACCTTGTGATGGGGAGGAATATCAGCTGACAAGGCACCCACTTCTTGGTTCATTGCATATGCTTGAATAATTTTTGATTTATTTTGAAGACCCTCCAAAAGTTGTTTCCCATGCTCTTGCAAAAATTCAATTTTTTCTTGCTTTTTTGCTAACTGTCTTTGGAGGCGGACGATTCTTTCTACTAGTGATTGTTGATCAGGGATGACGGGGACTCCAGTAGTTTCATTGTCGTTTAGATGGTTAAGGTCTGGCGATGATTTTGCGTGTTCACCTTGATTTAAGGAAGTACTGGAACTTGTACGGGAGCTCATGCCGTCACCATTCATCTCCTTACACTGACGACGAAGGGATTCCAATTCTTTCTTCATTTCCTTCATGTGCAATGTAGAAAAAATCCATACAATGAACTATACTATATGAAATATATTTATTTATTTTTCTAAAGCTATTATGAATTTGGGTTTTAATATTATAATGTTTTTATGATTATCCTTTAACAACTAGACAAACCTTGAGAGTGGTTTCGTGTTTTTTCTTGAGAACAACGATTTCCCCTTTGGCCTCATCTAATTCGTCTTGGATAGTTTGAATGATTTTATCCTTATCTTCTAAACTTGATAGGAGCTCGTCAAGCTTTTCTTTCCAAGAACGCTTTTCCCGGGATATAATTTTATCAAATGATTTTCCTTCCTCTTGAAGTTTATCGATTATCTTTTGAAGGCGATGATTTTCTTCGGTGAGAAGTGTACTCTGTTCACAAACCAGGGAATAAAAGGTAAATTATTATGATTACTGAATGATTTGTGCTATAACTACTATGTATATCACTATAATCATTACACAAAGTTAAGCTTTATGCGTTTATCTATAGATCTAATTTAGAGGGTAGTAGTAATGGACGAGCATATGTCAAGGTCCATGTACATTTGTTTATGTTTTATAATGCGTTTGAATGATGTACATACATACGTACCTTGGCCTCAACAGCGGAGAACTCAGACTGAAGTTGAACGTTCTTTCCGGTAACCTGCTGAGTGTAGGCTAGAAGCTCAGCCTCCTTTTCCCTACAAGCACTCATGTCAGCTAATAATTCCGAATTACACACCCTAAATTGATCACACTCGGCTTGCACAGACAAAATACGTTCTTGTTCTTTCTCCAGTTGAGTTTTCCACGAATCTGCGATTGCTAAGTCAGAATGAAGTGACGCAATCTGATGTAAATGTTCAGAATTTGATTCTTGAAGTCGAATGATTTTCTGTTCGTTTTCCAGTCTAGTATCTTCTAGATTTTGAACTTTAAAAGATAGTTCATTATTTTCTTCAATTATTAGTCTATGCTTAAACTTTAATTTTTCGATTTCCCTTAAGAAGGACTCTGAAGATGGACTTCTGTTTCCCGAAGGAGAATTGTTACTATCTGCAGTCAAATAGATGGAGACTTCATCCTCCAGGTTTGGGGATTCCCCAGTACTTGGAATGTATTCGTAGTTTTGATTATGATTTGTAACTGCCACTGGCTTGGGGTTGCACTGAGCAATCATTGTTCTACAGTCTGCCCGCATACTCTCAACCTCTCCTAGAGCTTCCAAAAGCTCCTTCTCACATTTCTCTAGTTTCGCTAACGTTACCTTTAAACCCCGAATTCAAAATTTACATTTCCATCAACAGAATTTTAAATGAACGGATTAATTTCATATACGTAAGAGTAATATGTCACCCTGTGTGCTTCTGTCTCTCCTTGAAGTTTCGATTGGGTCCATTTAATTTTGAAATCTTTACTCGATAGCTCTTCCTTCGTCTTGTCCAATTCCTTGTGTACATTTTGATTTTCACAAATCTACAATGTAACAATTACTACTAATAAACTACCCATCGTATGGTATGATAATCATTAGTGATATGAGTAAAAATAAATATTTCAATACATCATAAAAATTAAAACTTACTTTCGAATCAATCATCACAGCCAAGCGTTCTCTTTCCGAAGACAGCAATTTATTTTTGCGAACAAGATTGTCATTTTCTTTAGCATAATTCTTTAACTGTTTATCTAGCATTTCTAGTTCTTTGGTCTTACGAATGACTTCCCTCTCACTATTCGCGTACCTCATTACGGTCGTTTCTTTTGCTTTTGTTGATGATTCAAGTTCTTTTCGTAGCTACGAGGAGAGAAATTACATTTCAGTATAAAAGACTTTATTACTTATTTTTTGGAGAATAAGTTTAAATATCAGATCATAAGTCAAAACCAATTACCCGAAAGATTTCAAACTCATATTTGGAATGATCGCATGGAACTGGAAGTGGAACCTGTGCAGTCTCTGTTTTATTTGTGCCATCATTGCCTAGAACAGGAGTTTCCTCTACTCGCTGAACTTCTTCGGCTGCAACTGCAACATCGAGATCATTCTGACTAGTACTTGGACTCGCTTGCAAGGAAGAAGGAATTTCTTCTTCCCCTATAAATAATTATTTACCATATTTATGTATATATACAAATGCAATAATAAAAATCAGATCAGTGTGGTAGTATTAATTTAATCAGCTGATCGAGGATTGACAACCTTGCTTGTGCATTATAAATACATTTTGATTTGATCGACAGCACAGATATAAAATAAAATGTAAGCAATGAAAACAAATGAGAAAATGAAATAGTAAATCACTTCATACCTTGATCTCCCGACATTTCTATATCAATCGTCAATCGTAAGATCTCGCTTCTAATATTGCATCAACAGCTAAAAATGCTGTTCTTTGATCCCAATACAATCATGGATGGTGTTACGAATTCATAATTTCTAAAAACGAGTATCATTTTCATCAACGACAATTTTATGTATCATACTTGCAATTGGTAGCTTAGGTACTGTTTGGAATCTTTCGTAAAAAAAACTTAGGTTGAAGTCAGAAGCATCTTTTCAACTTAACTGGCAGTTAAAAAGCAATGATTTAAAACCTAATAAGTATTACGTAATAAAAGTAAAATAATGAACAAAAACAGTTCTTCTAAAAAAATCACAATAGCATTGAACTTAATTATGCAGGTAAGAAGGCAACGGGTTATGTCGGGTAAGGAAAAATTAATATTTACTTACACTACATATGGACTTCACACAAGTACGCTGTTGTGCGTCAAAATTGATATTATAAATGCAGTACTTTCAATGCCATTTGCGATGCGAATTTGTAATGCAAAGCAATTGCATTAAATGAACTACAAACAGATGAATTTTTCGACCACTATAACATATGACATACAAGGAGATGAAGATCAGTGATTTACTGTTGACTGCGAATAACTATATATTGTAACGATTTCCATTTCGTATTTTTCGATTAGATAATGTTCAATTAGATGGTGTGGTGTGACGATAGGTCATAGGTTGAGTGAAGTTGTGGTCAATTAATTCACTCCTTCATGTAATATAGCAGCGATGTGTCAAAATATGGTATTTAATTGACACTTAGATTTTTACCTTGACTTGACACTGACACACCACTAACTTCTACTACTTATTTAAACTTCAGCGCGAGTATGTTCGTAAGGAAGGAAATTACCACTGAAAGTCCTGGAGAGACTCCAGCCCAGTGGAAACCAGCGAATTGAATTATTAGTTGGGTTGGATGGATTTACTGGTACTGGTCTGAAGTCTGGATTCTGGATTATGGGATTCTTTAAACTTTTTGCCAGGAGAGCTGGAATTGCTGGAAGCTGAAACGGGATTTTTAACGGGATCTTGCAGCGCTTCGGACGTGGGATGTGAAAAGGGAGATCGAACAAGCCCATAGAAGATAGCTGCGGAACCGGAACCGTATTTTCTTGCACAAAACCATGATATAGTCATCACAAAAAGGCATATAATTTAGAACAATTTCTTCTATTCTATTAGGGGCAAACAGAAGAAAAAATTCGATAACTACGTAGAACAAAGAACACAAACCTTTCCTCGTGCAAAGCCTCCACGTGACGACTGACATTATTATAATTAAATGTAAATTATGAAAGCAGCAAATTGTTACAGGTATTTATAAAGTCTAATCTAAAAATTATTATTAATGAATTTTAAAAACGGTTACTGAGTTTAGGGAAATTAGTAATAATTTCCAGCTATTATTTCTGAATGTATAACGATTTGTTATCACTATCCAGAA
>JAAXYX010001070.1:0-26864 GCA_036851915.1 Ptenothrix huangshanensis
TACAAAATATAGGTAAACTAATTATTACAAAATATAGGTAAACTAATTATTACAAAATATAGGTAAACTAATTATTACAAAATATAGGTAAACTAATTATAAAATATAGGTGAGTTAATTACATGCCTAATTTTATCTACGTCAACTAGAAATGTTTGGGCGCAACTTGTTTTATAACTGGCACTAGATAAGACGCAGTTTTTTCAAAATTTTACAATGAATGAGATAAAGCTTTAGGCCTACAGGAAAAAAATCCTGCGGCCGCTACTGTGACGCTTGTGTTTGGTGCTGGTTGCTGAATGTGGTTATGGATGGAGGACAAGTGTAGATGTAAGTGCGAGTGTAAGTAGGATCTTGATGTCGTATGTCGTATGCAGTGGAGCAGTACATCATAAATATGACTTATCGCATTTGTCAGCTGGATAAGAGAAGTAACACTTTTAGTGTCACTTGGTTAGGGTCTTTATTTCTGTGTCGTGTCAAATCACCACTCGTTTTCAATACTTGATTTTTTCCCTCAGCGCCAATGACACAGCAAATTATCAATGTAACGTACGTTTTCCATAATTTTTTTAACAATGCTATTTAGAGGTCGATCAACAATTTACAGCCATAGTGGATGCTATTAATAATGGAAGAATGCCCTGAGTCTTGAGTCTGAGTTGGTGTATGCATCCATTCATGTCTCCTTCTCACTATCACTGTAATACGTCACTCCCAACCAACCTCCGCTCCTGCCTTCCCTTTAATGCACATGCGATACACGGACTGATCGTTTTTCAAATTTATTATTCCTTTTGCTACATTTGCCAAGTGAAACTGCAATGTAATCAATCTGTGGATGGTAATAAAGGAAAAAAATCTGATTTACAATTAAAGTCGTACGATTTCCATCCTGATTCCTGTGGGCTTAGGCAGTCTTATGCAGGGACAGGGATGCGAATGTGTGCGAGTGGAGAAGTGTAAGCTGAGGTAATGCCTTGTAGGTATGCATGAGGAGCAAGTGAAATGGTGATGTATGTCTAATGCGGGATCAGTGTTGTTGGCACGAGAGCATGAGCAACTAGCATGGCTGGAGGAATTGAATTGAAGGAGTTTGAGGAACCCACACACACACATCACATCGAATCCTATCCCCATCTCACACGCTATTACTTATCCTTTGCTTGCCAGCCAGACTTGGTTGAGATATAAGAAAAACTCTGGGGGAAATCTATACTTATGTTTTCCAGTTGGATGCGTGTAAATTCAATTTTACCTGTCCAAAAATCTCTCCCTAAGCTGTCACACGTTCCTGTACAACTGTCAAGTGAGTCAAATTGAAATTAAATCCCGGATCTTTTTTATTCTGTTTACAAAATTCACGTGCTAAATAGTTCTCCTCTGCATCGAAATCACTAGCTCAATATCGTCGTCACTTGCACACATTTTTATGGCCCATCAATCCACTTCCAATCGCACATTTACTCAATACCCAAATCGTCCTTACCATTCCACGTCTCCGATGTTTAATTCCAACTTCAATTCCAACTGCCTTTCTTTCTTTCCTTCTTTCTTTCCTCCTTTCTTTTCCCTTGGCCTTCGCACAGCAGTGGGTGAAATCCCGGTGCCGGTGACTGCTGGGTGTTTAAATTGCTTGTGTTCTCAGATCTAAAAGAAATTAAAACGGAATAAAATTACCAGATAGAATCTATAGAGGCATTCGACCAACATAAGTATATAGGTAGCAATATAACCCCGAGGAGTAAACCCATTCGTTATACTTGAGCTCATATAAAAACACTTTTTGACTGTGTGGCATGTGGAATAATATCTAGACTGGCTACTGTAGCTATGCTTAAGCCTATGCAATGCTTTGCACAGACAAAATTAGATTTCATTTTAAGCTAATAAACCTTAATGTTCACACTGACTAGGGCCAAAAAAATGGGAGGAAACCTTAGAAAATCCATGGGATTTCCTTTACGACACAGGAAGTAAGAGTAGTGGACAAAAAATGTCAACTGTATAATGCAGAGGAGAGTAGGAAGGAATGGCATGACAAGACCTGGTATGGCATGGTATGGTATGGAATGGTGATTGTCGATTGTCAGCTGGAAACCAAAGGGAAAATATTCAAGATCCAATAATGCCTCTCATGAACCACAATGCAAAGCACAGCACCGCACAGAACACAGGAGAATATACCGAAGCAAAGCAAAGTCAAATTCAAAGCCAGCGAAAGGGGAGAGAAGTGGAAAAAATTCCTAGGAACCTCAATGACCTTTTGTAGTTAAAAGTTCATGAGAGTGTGTCACTTCATCACACTAACGATAACGACGGAGCTGTAATGTGTACACTCGGGAGGAAATCTAGAAGGTTCCAACTTGAAGCAACCCCAAATCAAAATAATACAATAACAAGCTCACTAGTCTACGTAATGCTGACGTCTTCCATGATCAGCCATCCCAGACTCGGCTACAAGCACAAGCACGGCGTACATATGTACTTCGGTACAAGAACAAAATACAACACAATACTTTTGCACTCCACGTCGACTCTATGTGCAGTCGCGGGTTCTAGCCCTTTAATCCTATTACACTGCAACAGCCACATTGTCCCGGTATCTCTTTGACTTTTCACGCTCCTTCTTTCCAAACTGCGAAAGGTGCTATCTGTTACAACAACTCAAAGCGCAATGGGAAAGACACGCGGTTTTATTTCTTATTTGCAGGACTGGGGAAACGAGACAAATCATAAAAACTGTTTCATCCGGTGGAAAAGCAAAATCGTAACAATCCAACGTAAAATTAACACGGAATGGAGAGAGAGAGAGAAAAGACAAGGTCTGTGCACTGACACTAATGATCACCGTTTTTTCTCTGCCTTCCACCAGCCTCTCCTAGGACCCAACTCTGTCTGCCAAGCTCTGTCTGACTTGGCTGGCATTCTTCAAATGCGTAGTCACCTAACCAAACCAAACCACACACACACAACGACAGCGCCAGCGACACCGACAACGACAATGACAACACAACATAGCACAGCACAGATAGAGGAATACAGATACCTTCCTACGTGAGAGTACAAGGTTACAGCAAGTCGGCTCCTTATGTGCACTACACGAGACAGTTGAATGTGTGAAGGGAAATAATTGGAAATGATTGATTGCTTTTGAGTACCCCTTGTAAATCCATCAACCCAATTTCGTGCAATTGTGCACCGAGGATCGGTAATTGAACTTTGACATACTTTTTAGCGCATTAAATATTCGTAATTTGGATTTGGATACTCTACGAACTATACTATTGTGTGTAGGAGGGGCATTGCTTTTGAAATAAGCATCAACATATTGACTTAACACCGTATGAAAAGTTATGATTTCGTTATCATAACATTATGAAAGCACGACTTACGCACAGCCCATCTCTTTGCAAAGGGAAAGCATGGGATAAAGTAAATGAGAAAATGAGTATTTCATGGATTGGCAAAAAATATTTGTCATGATTTATGAGTAAAAATAACACGGAATGTTGAAATGCCACATGGTAGAAATGTAATTTGTCTCTTGTTTCCTCTTTTTTATGGAGTACACAACCGTTGGCATTGTTTGAAGTTACCAGGAAAATTCAGCTGCTGTGCATAACCGCAGCACATGGGCTATGCTTTATAGTAGGCAGCCTTGTATATTGCATATTGCATTGGATTCAATTGGATTTGAGCTGCTTCAAGTTTGGCTATGAAGGAATAAATGCGTTGCTGTTGGAGAGTTAGAGTATCATACGCTTGACTACAAATGTCTAAAACTCGAACCCCCATGAAAATGCACGATAATGTTATGGAAATATATCTAGAAACTACAGTAGTACTAATACCCGTATATATCTATACTTAGTAGGTATACTGGTAGCATGAAAAGATATTTAGCGTGAGGAGTGTTTCCTTCGGATGCACCACTGTCTGATCGTCTGATGGAGAGTGGCATTGGGTATGTATAGCTAGTACTGCAGTGGATAGTGGATCGTAATAATATAAAAAAAGTCTGAACGTCAACGTCAGCATGAGCACACACCATCCGGACATAAAAATATAACAACTTCAAGACACCTGTCTTTAGTTTTGATCAATACTCTGTCTGCATGTTTCCCTGCCTATCTCTCATCTCGGCCGAAAGGATTTTGGAAGGGAAAATTATTTTTCCTTTCAAAAATACCAAAATATTTTGAAAACAATTTTGTCGGGTGAGCACCTTGTGCTCCATTTGCCGTATCATCTTCCGTAGGAGTAGTGTAGCTCATACGTCTCTTTCTAGGTTTGGCATGCTCTCGAGTGCAAAATATGTCTGCCAGGCAAGCCATAATATATGATGTGATGCATATAGATATACATGTATGTACAAATGTAGGTACTTGACGGAAGCAGTTTGTACTAAGTGAAAGCGAAAGGATATTTAGAAATAATTACATGGCACTTGGCTCGCTATTCACTCAAAGTATTTGCGTAGTAATTTCTATAATTCGTTGGCAATAATAATGAGTCGTTGAGGAAGTTGTCGTCATTTTTGCAGCATGGACGTCATACCGACTGAAATGAAAGGATGGAAGGAAAGTGTGAGTGATCAAATAAGTTTGACTTGAGCTACCCTGCACGTGTTTGTCTTCCCAATGCCTCTAACAAAGGTTTTCTTCCTTCCTTAGTATCATCGTCTAGATCGTCGCCGTTTCGTGTTCCTTGAGCGCCTAAGCTTGGCTTCGGCTTCAGCCAAGTATGCAAACATATTTTTGTGCATCAACTATAGATTTACGCAGACATTTTTCACAATTCACCAACTTTGAAAGCTGGGTGAAATTCTCACATGTGTAACTTTGGCTACTTTATTAATCGTATCCACAATCCACCGAGAGTGGTTGTATACCTTCCGTCTATTTTTTAACCTGCCGCGGCTTAGCTTAGTATCGGTTTTGGGACTATGACTTGGAAGAGGAACAGTATAAGGCAGGCATATACCTACATAAGTATAGGAATATGCAGACAGGACGAATGTTGGACTTGGACATGAGGTGAAACTGAAACCAGAGGAAGAAGTTGCTTTCCTCCTTTTTCTTGCCTTCCTATCCTCATACGGATCCAAAGCAGCCATCTACATTACACATACATTACATCCACATGATAAACGAATTCCAATAAAACGTCCCCGTCTCCAACAGCCAACAACTTACAAATTCCAAATTGCAAGAAAGACATTTGAGAAAAAGGAAAAAGTTAAGGAAATTACTCCGTTTGCGTGTCTTCATCCATCTAATCAAGCTTTTTCCGACTCTGCCTTCCCAAATGTCACCACATCCAACCAAAGCCAAAGTCCAAGTCGATGCCAAAGCCGAAACCGATGCCAAAGAACAACTTAAGAAGTCAGTGTCTAACGGAGCAGACATGCACGCACTATCGTTTATAATTCTTAATTGTGAAAGCCGGTCTAGTCAAGTCGTCCAGGTCCAGGACATTTGGCGCAGACTGATGTAAACATTCGAGTGTTGCATAAGTATTCACATAGCTCTACATACACGTCTGTTTATATGCACTCGGATAATTATCTATAATGTGGGTACCTATTAATATTTATGTGTCTCACCGGAAATTTCATTCATGAGAGTAATTAAAAGTAAATTATAAGAAGGACTAATGGTAAGTTGATAAAAGACACTCGAGTTCCCACCAGTCCTCACATTCTCATCCACACAGTCTACGAGGAGTACTTAGTATTATTTTATTTATTTATTCTCTAATTCCTTTCATGGGCTAATTCATCCTTGACAAACACGAGTTCCGTTTTTATTCGTCCATATTTTATCCCATTTCCTGTAAAAGTCTTGTGTACTGCGAGACGCGAGGCGCGAGAAATATCTTTGGTCATAAGTACCACGCCAGAATCTAGTTATTACAGCTTTTCAGAATTGGAATTGCTTCAAATACTCCCAGCCCCAGAACTAGTACCAGAACCAGAACCAGCGAAAGCACGACACAAGCCTCCTCTTCTCACACTGTGACGATGAGACATGAAGAAATTTTATTTTTATTGCCACATATCCTTTGACACTCTCATGTTTGTCGATGCAACAGTAAATTCTGTCCCCTTTTTTCTGATTTAAAAATGTCAGCTCAGTGACATGTCCTAGGAAAGTTGGTGGAATTTGGATTGGGATACCCATGTAGATACGTATTTTTAACTTGCTGTCAATTCACAACTTTATATTTCACTCAAGCTCTTTTCATTTCGTCTACTAAGAATAAGAATATTCAGGGCGAATGACGCTTTCTGTCGAGGCATGTCGAGCACTCAATTGCGAACGCATGATTTGAACAAAACTACCAATTGTAGACGCCGGTATTTGTGTCAACTGGAAAACGACAGCTCTTCTACCATCAATATGTCTGACTTCTTGTACTCTTGCTTTACAATCCAAATCAACATACTCTCCACATCATCCGAAATTACCACTTGCACCATTCACACACTCTGTCTGGCTAGACAATTCAGTTCATGCATGGCATATATTGTACAGTGAGGACGGAAGCCAAAAAGTATCCAGAAGCATTCAATGCTGCACTCCCGGATTGACTTTTAGGTGTACCCCCATATGTGTGAGAACCTTCGTACCTACCTATGCATGCTTTTCATGCGGGTGCTGGTATGTGGAATGATGGCGTGTAAAACAATAATAAACCAAGAGACTATGATTCATAAAGAACACTTACGCTTCTAGTAAAAAACATGTGCTAAGTTCATAAGTGGCTCTTGTGGTATGCTGTTCGGGAATAAAAAATGCAAATGTCCATGTTGTGTAGGAGCACCGCGTTTATCTGTCCCAACAAGAACAAGAGGAATAACAACTACAACAACATGACGAAACAAACCCATGCAATATGCATACCCTCATTCCTTCTCCACTGCCACGGTTCCGTCTTCTACCCCTGGAAAGCTAATTGATTTACCATCCGTAATTTGCATGGAAATGTGTACACTAATGCAAATCATAATTAGTTACACACTCTTCCCATGCATATGTATGGAGGAACGAGGTACATCTCACTACTGAGCTACATGTGAGAAATGCATAAATCCATGTTGGCAAGTCCCTTCTAAGTTTCGACTCCGCTCCTAATCGTCAGTGCAAGTACGTACTTACAGCCGCAGACGAGGAGGACTCGATGCAATAGCAATAATAGGCAAAGGAGGGCAATGTCGAAGGAAAGGGCACAAGTATTCCAGCAATGTTATGAGTATGAGCAAGTCAAGTATTTTTAGTTGACGACTCCCAAGTCCCGAGTAATGTCCACGTTGAAGCTAACGATAAGCCTAAACAGCTGTTGTGGTTCTATTCAACCGTCTCAGTACATATCACTCATCTCGAACACTTTCCATCTCCGTCTCAGGATCCCTGTCCCTATCTGCATAATACATCTAGCGTACTGTATGTATAAGGAATGCATGGTAGAGAACTTGCCTCTTCTTCTTCTGCTTGACAACGTGGAAACCTTTTTCGGTTTACACACAGGTTGTTATTAGAATTTTGCTCCATATGCTTGTAGCTGTAGGTTTGACTACTGACCAATCTTATAGGTATATGTACCTTCAGGGTCTTGAGTTACTTCTGTCCAGTGACAGAGACAGAGACTGAGCCTACGTGGTGTGAGAATGGGAGACTTATTACTTAAAGTTGAAAGTGGGCTAGAGATGCAGCAGCCGAGGGAGAAGAGGTGCCTGCCTACTTAGCCCTAACCGAATATTGTATTTCCTCCAAGTTTTCCCTCAAGCTCAAAACTCTTAACGTCTCCAACTTCAGCGATCTTTTTCATAGTGTCAAATTTCAATCATGTCTCCCGTGTTCTTTTTCCTTGCACTCGATCCATAACTCCCTACTTCCACACATCCATATACACACATTCAAATCCAAAGTCAAAGTTGGGTGCTTGACTTGAGCTCTCCCAACTCCAAATTGTTTATCTTGACGTGTCTCACTAAAACAGAACAAGCTACTGGAGTCACCCTCGTTATTAAATTCTTACGAGGTAGGCATTTTAAACGGTGTGATCCGATGCAGAGAAGCCTCAACTGGAATGCAGTACCTGTACCTACAACGCTATCAAGGGACAGGACATTTGGAGGAACTGATTTATTTCCAATTGAAAGCCAATTGCCTCAACTTGGTCGTGTTTACAAGGTAAGTAGATCATGTAGAGAGTACCCATACTATGACTGTGACGACTTGAGTATCCGTGTAATAGTGCATGTGGAGAGACACGACTAATTCACAGACTTATTTGCTTAATGTCAGCCAATCTTGACGCGTGGAATAGACGACTATTAAAAAGAGCCAAACCACGAGATATACATAGACGACAAGCATTTTGATGGCACATACAGATGTAAAGATTTAAATCAACTCATATAAACATAGGCTGGGGAAAAAACTAAATTTCTCTACTCAACTCTCTTTCTCTCTCCCTCTCTCGATGTCTGTCTCTGTCTGGATATGTGACTTGTCTTTGGGCTTGTTTGTTTATATTTTTCTTGGCTTCCAATGAAATGTGGACAAAAAGTACAGAGGGGAAAAAATGCTAGAGTAGAAATCCTTTTTGGCATCCAATATCGTCTTCGTCATCGTCTTCGTCTTGGCATAAGTCTCCACCTTCATCTCAATCCTACTTATTTTTACAGTTTTCTCTCCTGGCCTATTAAAAATGTCAGCTTTGACTTTGAAATACTTTAAATACTAATTCAAATTGTAAAAGCAAAGCTCTTTCGTTCCTTTTCTTTAATTTTCTTAGTCTAAACTCCTTTTTGTCTTCGACTCCCTACTTAATTCAATTTCGTTCCCTCGTAATTAATAAAATCTTTGCAGTTGAGTAGGTATTCACAGTTTACTGGCATGTCTACTACCCATCAGTATACTTTTAAAGTGGGAATTTTAATTTAATTCAAGGGTTAAGTGGCAACGACCTATATCAAAAGGCATTTTCAAAAGTTGATACATGTCAGCATTAGGCTTTTTCAAATCAACGGTAAACGCAAGAATGAAACGTTCCAAAGCGCTAAGTAAAATAATTAGACTTCTTTTAAAGCTGTACTGTAACGAAGAAGAATTACAGATAAAATGGTACAGTTTGGTTTTTGAAAGCTGTAAAGTAGACGTATTAGGATTAGACGTTTAAAAAATCGTAAAACAGAAAAATCAAGATTTTAAAAAGCTTAAAATGGATGAATCACAATGTTTAAAACCAGCAAAATGTAAATGGAAAAAAATCTTACCAAAAACAGTAAAGTACAACAATTAGAAGTTTTCATGACCGTTAAAATAAAAAATACGAATTTTTTCAAAAAGCGTAAAACAGATACATTTGAATTTTTCAAAAACTATAAATTTAAAAAAGTTAAACTTTTTGGGCTCGGCAATAATACTGTACAATTCAAACCTGAGAGCGAATTTTTAAAGTACGACAGATCATTTGTGCACCAATAATAGTTGCCGAAGGCAAATAGTGAACGCCGGATTCAACAATAATGGAAATCAGCACACAGCCGGATTTAATTTTTTTATTTCTTTTTTTACTAAGACTTTGCAATGGAGGCTATGATAATGAAATTTAAACAATTATTGCTTACATTTGCATGCTTCGGACCTCGGTAACGTACTGAATCAGTTTAGATTTAAACTATCCGACCCCGATTATGAATTATTTCAGTTTATATTTGCATCCTCAGTAGTGCTCCACACGGGTACAAAAAGCGTGTACCCGTACCCGGACCCGAACCACGGGTACAGCCAAATTTGGACCCGGACCCGTACCCGTACGCGTGGACCCGGGTCCAAATATTGCTGTACCCGTACCCGCGATTTTTCAAAACCTTTGTACCCGTACCCGAGTTTTGTACCCGTACCCGACCTGGACCCGTACCTGTACCCGTGGACCCGGGTCCAAATTTTCATTAATCATAGCAGAAATTGCATACTCGATATATAAATAATACGAACAAAAGAACATTCTAAAAGGCAGCTTTCGAATTTTGTCAAAGTTGAGAAAAAGAGGTCAATGCGTCTAGTAAGCTCGAAACAAAAAGATACTGCATGTTATCAAATCGAGAAAATAGCCAAAAGTCTAAGGTATATAATGTGTTTCAGCGAAAAGTAAAAAAACATTATTAATTTCAAATGCGAGTAAATGCATTAATAAAATATAATAATTAGCTTTGATTTTTTAAAAATAGAAAATAGAAAATATTGAAAATGTGTAGAAAAAAGAACATGTTACCTTTTCAAAATTTAACAATTCCGAATTTATATTTTTTGAAGTGTGTAAACAATGATGGTTTAGACATTTTTAAAATGGGAAAAAATGGTCATATTTAAAAATAATAAAAATTAGAATATTTAGAAAGTTTAAAAATAAAAAACCAACATTTACACTATAGCAAAAAGTGTAAACTTACTTTGGAACATTTTAAAAGATGAAACCGTAGGCGCAAGTACCAATGATCAGTTTATTGGATAGTCGCACTGTTACTGCAAGTCGTAGTAAGTAAGCACTGGGACTGATATGCAAAAAAGACAAAGCGTGAGCAGAATGGAAGGAATGAATTGCAGCTTTAACACGCTGTATTTCCTTTTGCTTAAGCTTTCACTGCTATACCCGAAGTACCCGGGTACGCCGGGTACGGGTACATTGCTTCCGCGGACCCGTACCCGCGGGTCCGGACCCAGAAGTCAATTTTTATGGACCCGTACTTGTACCCGGACCCGGACACGCACTTAGGGTCCAACACCTGTACCTGTACCCGGGTACAACTAATTACTCGGGTCAACGAAATATGTACCCGTGTCCGTGTCCGTACCCGTACCCGTACCCGAGTACCCGGGTACAGCTGGACCCGTGCGGCCCTAATCCTCAGGCATGTATTGTTTGTTATTTTGAATGCAAATTTGCATTCTCAGGCCCGCAGTAGCGTGATTTTTTAGTTTATATTTGCAGGCTTCGAGCCCAAAAGGTTAAAACAGGAAAATCGAACTTTTTCAAAAACTATTTTAAAAAATTGAACTTTTTAAAGAAGTTTAAAACATGAAAATCGAACTTTTTCAAAAACTGTAAGTAGCTAAAAAATGCCTCCATGGAAAACGACTATGCTATTTCGGACACAACAAAATGCCTAAAAATAACTTGAGAGGAATAATGCACCCGGCAGTTACTGCGCCTTGAAAAGTCGGCTGGACAAAAGAGGTAAACGGACAAAGAGAGATAAAGAGAGAGTAACTAGAAAGACTGGAGGGACTGGAGACAGAAGAGAATGTGCGTGACTGAGCAGATCAAAAATGTTAGATTTTGAATATGAGGAGCCTTTCCTTAGCCAAAGGAAACTAACAGGGAAAGACTTTAAGTAGAAGAAAAGTAAATAATAAGGTTAGGCTAATAGGTGCCGGTGATTCTATAGGTATGAAGTTGGTATAATTTCCTTTTTCTTCGTACATGTAAGTTGGTTGGTTTTTGGTTTTGGTGTTGGTTTTGGTTTCGATTTTGGCTGTGGTTTTGACTCTGGATTCGGTGTTGGAAAGATGAAGTTGGTTGGGAGATGGTCGGAGAAGTAAGTGCTGTGTGTGGAGTATGTGAGGTGATGTGATGCGATGCGAACATTGTGAACGGATGGTGAGTTTAAAAAATGTTGAACTTGAATGAAAAATGAACTGTCAAAGGGAAAAGATAGCAATGGTATTTATTTACTGCTCGCTCCCCACACACGCATAAACATTACGGTTACATTAAAATTACACTACATGACCCCGCTCCACCATTCCATTACACTGCACTTTTACCAAATATTATTTTCTACTTTTCTCATATCATTCACATTCTCCATTCTAAATGTGTCTGTGAACTACAAAGAGCAACTCCCAAGCGATCATAATGAATACAGCAACAACTCCTAAACCACAGCCAGCATCCAACGACCAACAACGCATTCAGACATTGACATGACATATCACGTTCCATTTAGAAAAAAGAATTTCAATTCATTTCTACCAACTCTAACCTACTCCATTCCAACTCCAACCCGTCTTCAGACCCACGCACAGTAAAGGATATATATCTCTAATTATACCATGTAGTGGAATTATATGATCTCATGAACCTGCCTTGACGGGCGATAAAAAAATATTGTGTAGTGATAACTTTAAGTAGACATTTAAATGTTGTGATTGTCTCCACATTAATTTTTTCCAATGGGCTTTAAGATAATGAATGTGATTAGTGTGACGGGCGAAGCATAAAAACTGATCTCGGTTCTGAGGAACCGACAGCTGACATGAAAACTTTATCGCCTTCATCCAATGCCTTCCCAAAGACGCTTGCGATTGCGATTCATGCGACGAACATCAAGTTCCTCACTGCACAAGTACCCGAGAGCATGAATTTATTTGATGGAAACTAATTCAGTATACCTAATATATCAAAATACTTGCTCCAGGCGCGCAAGGCCTCTAGTTCATGTTGGCATTGCAAAGTTTTCCTTGTGAGAAATCATCACAGGCCAAGTCAAAATGTAAGATGGATCTGTGAGCAAATAGTAAATTTCGATCTGCATTCGAGATTTCCTTCCCATGTTCATGTGGGTACGGACAAGCAATGCTCCTACGGTGTGCAGGTATTAAGGTACCATCTGAGCATCGGCTGGGCTACTCAATCCTTCCTTACCTATGTACTTGTTAGATTTGTGGATTTGTCGTGGGGACTAGTCGCTAGACTCCCGCAAGGAAAATGTCTTGAAATTATTTAATAATCTCTGTAAAAGGAGGTACATGCCCGAAATAATTGATCGTTGATGTATACAACAAACTTTTATTTCAGCACTATCATCCACACACACGAAAACTTTGGCTTTTTCTCCCCGTAATTAATGAAGGTCCTCCGAGTTTTGGACAAAGATTGAAAGCCTCAAATAACCTAATTACACGTGTATGTGCTCAAATTCTCTGAAAATCCTGACTGGGTATATTGGACGAATTATGTAAGAGCTGGGGAAACGAGAAGGAGTACGTACACGTATAACATTGCTGTCTCACTTTTCTCAATAAACAGTTTATCAAGGATAGCCAGTATTTTTGGTTTTGAGTCCTTGTGGTCGCTTGCAGGCCTCTGGGCTCTCATTAAGCACAAGTTTTATGACAATCAAAGTATGCACAGTAGGATTTATATTAGTGGTTGGTGTTGGTGCTTCAGTGGCATCGGGCAGGGACAAGTCATTAGCTTCCAAGTTGCAACTTCTAGCCTGAAAACTCTTAAAGTTAGAATAACGAAACTAATGAAATTAATTAAAGTTTGAATTATGAAGCAACAACTACAAGGAACTGCATGGCGGTGGGGAGGTTGATTGTGGAGATGCAAGTGAAACATTTTCACTCAATCAACTCTTCTTGGATCAACATCAACATGTGACATTTTAGGGTTATCCTTATCATAAGTTGGGAGACAGACTAACAAGGATCCTTTCAGATGTCCATAACACTTTATGGTACTTGAGCTATCTTAATGTCTGCCAATGGCATACAAGTATCCAAGGAAATAATGTATTCAAGTGTAATTAGATTAGCAATTCAAATTAATTGTAAATACCAAATCCAAGTCAAAAGATCAGACAAGTTTCTCTACTTTTTCAATTGCCTTTCCACGTAATTCCACTCAGGATGAGAGTATGGATGTAGTCGAATATGTAGCATCGGATAGCAGGAAGCTCTCTAACTTTTAGATTCACATGAGGAATACCAAGAGATATTGGTATCCCTTGGTTGGAGGGAAGATGGGATAATTTGGACGCTAATTATTACAAGCCACAGCTGACTACATGCAGACAGGAGTGGGAAACAATAAATAGCTTGCGAGGAAAAAATGAAGTTTTGCACACAAAAGGGACCGCTGGAGAAATCGGGGATGATTTGGTCATTATATTTATTTGGTTTTAATTTAGTGTCTACTACTACAGAAATACGCGGTGAAAAGGAGAAAATATCCGAATCCACCAAATCTCCTGCACGCTACCTTGTCCCTTAAAGGCCATAGAGCACATAAATATTATTGTCAACGTATACAAACACACGGGAAGAGTTGCACGTATCTCTGCCTTATAAATGGCTCGGAACATGTGCACTTAAATAGTAAATAGCTAATGGCACTACGTACATCACTTCTACTCCAGGCCATGTATATGTAGCGCTCTAACAGTTCAAGTGTGTGCCCAGTAAATCTCTGCAGATTAGAGAAACCAGCGGGGTTATATAGCAGGAGAGTAGAGGCAGCGAGAGAGTCCAGGCCAGAGACCTACAATCGACAAACCAAGCTGAAAAGACACAGAGCACAAAAAATCTTGATGTAGTGAGATTTATGGACCTCACAGCATCTGAAAATATAGAGGGGGGTCCCAAGGAAAACTCTACTTATCCAAACAACCACTATTATTTATTATCTTCACTAACAAACCACCATACAACCACTGCTATACCCATACGCCAGTTGCCATTGTGTGCATCCCTACCTGCCTCCATGCGTCTACATGCGTCTGTTCCACCAACTTGGAAAAATAAATACTTTTGCAGTGCATTTCTTACTAGTAGTCGTTTGCTTAACTAAAGATGATGCTTACTCCTCCGATTACGTCTTCAAAGGTATAACGATGCCGTGCTCTGCCTTCCAGCCCAGCAAACGCGACCAACTCCGACACATGGAGTACATGGAATGGAATGAGGGAGAAGTCACCGTGCGAACGAGCACCACAACCAGGCCAGGACCAGGAGAGAACGAGAAGCACGTTACGTTACGTAATACCTACAATAAGAGTGATTTAAGCCGATACTGTCAATTTTTTTAGCCTCATTATCTTGCCCAATAACAATAATTCTCGAAACTCATAAAGACTACAATGCCCTGAAATTCCAAGTATTTTCTCGATAATATGTATTTGATTGAACGTTCAGGTATCGCATTCAAGTCAACTGCAGTTGTGCTCTCAGCCAAATAGGAAGCATTAGTTCCCACGTAACTGCTTTTGCCATTCTGCCTGACTTTTGGAATGGGCTCGGAACCCAATGCCCTACTAGTAAATGGAAACAAATCCTGGTTGAATTTAAACACGAGCGTCTCCTAAAACCACTAAAGCGTCTCCTCAGACTGCCAAAGCCAAAGCCAACTGTAAATATCCAGTTAAACCGTGCAGACTCAAGAGACGAAAGTATCTAACAATAAGTTATGCATTCAAATGCAATTGCAAAATGTAAACAGTAAAATATCGGTGATCCTTCGCTACACCTATTCTAGTCTCTTATGACTGTTGTTATTATTCGTGTGCCGTGCCTTGTTGGCACTGGGATGGCGATGAGAAATACTAAACCAAATCCAACACCAACTTCTTCTCCACTCTAATCTTTGTGTGTGGTAGAATGTTTAGAATTTATTTTTTTCAAATGTGGTAGTAAGAAGGTGAGGAGTCTGAAAGTTGGTTCGAGATTCTTCCTGCAAGGGTTTACACAATTACTGGGCGAGGTAATAAAATGTGAACGTGTGTATCAATATAGTTTAAAAGAGCATTACAGGAGGGTGTGTTGACATTTTCACTTGAGATTTATGCTTCACACAGGTTTTCTCTTGTCTTGTCATGTCTTTCTCGTTCTCCAGCCTCCACTACACTTGCCCGATCTCTGCTCACTGCTCCATTCTAATTCCTCATCCCATCAGCATCACAACCAGAACCAGCATCAACGTCCCATCTCCCATCACTACCTGCCTTCGTCCCATCCAACGAACCACGTCCAATAACAACCCAATAACAGCAGCAGCTCCGCAAGGACTCGCGAGATCACTATCTTACCACGCTTTCCTCAGTTTCCTCTACAAACTTCCACTGTAGTTTATCTGCTCAAAATAGAACCCTCTGTTTTTTCCCTCCTTCTACCAAGCTCATAATTCTGTTGACGACACTTTTTACCGTCCATTCTTACCTGGACATGTTATTCGACAAATTTCTTACAAAATACCAGAAATAAATCCAGCGCTTACATGCTTTTAAGCCTATCTACCGATGAGATTGCATCTGTATACAGTCCAACAATAGCATTTTTCCTGGTCCTTCGTCTTACTTGAAGACTTCTCATTTGAATTTTAATCAGGGTGATTTGGCCCTACGAATGTGTGGTGTGTGGTGAGGACGGATAAGTCTGTGGAGAGATTATCTGATGTGGGCCCTATGTGTGTATTATATGGGAAGGAAGATGAAGAAAACAAGTGCGGTCGCCTTACGGATCACTAAACAGTATTGTACACACACGACGACGACACCACCGCACGACACGACCCACACTGGCCCACTGTCCCACTCTGTCATTTCATGACCATCCTCCAACTTCTCATCCTCTAAATCGTCTCGCCTTTTCTCGCGTCGTATCCACATGTCAAGAAACATTTAATTCTCTTCCCCGTTAGGACATATTAGAGATGTTCGCTGGATAAAGATTCCCAGTGGAAATCTGATACCAGGCAATTTTCAATCTGGTTTCTAATTCTTCCTCGTCGTTTACACGATTATTTCCCAGATGCTCCCTCCATTATATCCCAGTCCAAGTCGAGATCAACACCAAATCCAGACCAAATCCAAATACTATCCTTTTCTAGTTCGTGCTCTACTCTACTCCACATTATCGTTGGAGCTGTGAGCGATCTCACTACTCATGCCGTCCCATGTCCGCGCGGGATATTATTATGCAAAGTACCAAGGTAATTCAGGTGAATATATGAGTTGATGTGGGAGATTGTCAAAACCAAACTACAAGGATACTCAATCACATCACTTTTCCGGCTGAATGCTTTATGATTTTCTCAAAAAATGGATGCTGGTCTGCGAACCACAAGGAAGGAAAAGAGTCATAAGAACAAAGAAGAATGAGCAAAGGCACAAGTATCCATTATGACTCTCCATATATTAGGTATTATTAACTGTAGGTGCATCTTCAATTGCCGAACCGTCCAATTTCTCATGTTCAAGTGACGGTGAGTGCGTAAGTACTTGCTTAGGGATTACAGTGACTAGTCTGGTTCTGGTTGCTATGTTGGTGAGAAGTGAAGGCAAAGCTGTGGAAACAACAAGGGAACTCAACGGCAAGAACCAAGAGACAGAGAGTCGTGCCATAACTCATGACTTGGTGGAAATCTTATCAAATAAACTGTCACTTGAGTGGAAGGAAGAGGGAAGAAAAAAGCTTTGAGGAAAAATTGATGAAAATGAGCTGCAGTAAATCAAGCCTCGAAAAGAATGCTAATTTGCATGATAAAGTTTAAAATTCTTGAAATATTTACAGGTTTTGGTAATGGTGTGAAAAGCCAGATACTTAGAGATGATTTTAGGATGTTTGGGAGAGTAGAGGAAAGAGTGGAGGATGCGAGTCCAAGTCACTTGCTCACTTGTTACATAAGCAGTTGTTGCTTAAAATGACGTCAAAACTACATATGCTGTGCAGCTCTCATCCGTAAAAGTACACAGAATCTCGAATCTCTCGACGCAACCACCTTGCAGCAGAGCGAGTGTTTACACGGCCAGGACCAGGGAACGGCAAAAGGAGGAAGAGAACAAAATGCGTACCTACTACTAGTTGGTGGAAATGATTATCTGTGTGACGTCTTTCACACGGTGCACCGTTGGCACAGTCACTCGTAATTCGAAGCAAGGTTGAGTATGTAATTAATTGCTTGTACGTGCAAATGGCATCTTCCTCCGACGTCCGTAATTTACTTGCTTAATCCACACCCAATCATTTGCAATTTGTACAAATGTACACAATCGAATAGTCACCCAAGTTTATTACTTTCCTCCATTCGCTTCTTCTTCCTTTGACATTTTATTTTGTCAGTTCAAATCCCATGCAAGACTGCTTTAGCGTCATGCGAACATGTGCGAAATCCAATGATCCAATCGAATCAAGTCACCGACAAGATCCACATCTCCGCTTGCAATTCAATTCAATGCAATGCATGTACCCATGTGATGCGATGCAATCACTTGCATGCCATGTCCTTGTGTGACATGAAAGGCTTAGACCGGAGGAGAAAATAAGGATGATAAATCTATAATTCTAGTTTCCGGTTGATGGCTGAAGCTGTGAAATTAGTGATAACTCGAGTTGAAAATACGAGAATAGCAAATGGAAATAAAAATGATGCAGCTGGAAATCCCTTCTGCTCCACGCTTCTGTCTGTGAGGAAGACGTCAATCTGTCTTGACGATCTATTTAGCTCTGATTTTCACTACAATCAGCAATTTTTTGCAAGTCAAATCCACTTGATGTGAGAAGGGAAGGGAGAGCAAGTAGAATAGAAGGCTAATGGTCTAATCAAGGATCACGTCATGTCTCCGTCCGACAAAATGCCTTGCCTAATCCTCCAACTAGTCTCCCTACACTATGAATGGAACGGGATTATTTTGACAATGTCTACTGGAGTAACGGAACAGGCATTGAGGCAATCCAACACAATCCCAAGCAAAGCAAAGAAAACCGAACCGGATCGAACCAAACCAAACCAACGCCGTCAACCTCGATTTCATACAATCACCCACTTCCACAGACTCAATTTCAGCTGGAAAGGCAAGAGTGTCATAAATGTTTTACAAGGAACTATCAACCAGCTCATGCTTCAAGCTTCTTACATGTATTCCAGAGCAAACTATAATTATTTATGCTCCTATTTCTATTGCATTTCACCCCAGTAACTGTAACTACCAGCTGACGTGTTGATGTTCGTTCAAAGATATTTATTAAAAAGATTCAGGTAAGCCCATGATAATCTTAATTGCTCCTTCTATTTGTTTTTTCCATGTGATTTTCAAAGATCAAAATTTCCTCCTGCTTACCTGTAAGTGTCACCTGTGAAGACAAACTAAGGCTAATGTTTCCACGTGGTAGTAAGTAATGCTCCACGGTAATTCCATACACTCACTTATTTCATTAAATTATATTTGTATGTTCCAATCCAATGGATTATTTTCTCCCTTGCACAGAGTGTTTGAACACGTTTCTTTCCTCGTGGCTTGGCTTGACTTGACACACTTAAACTCAGTAACGGTATGACTGTACTACGATAATCTTTTTAATCCTTTTGGTATTGTTAAACAGAGGAATTTAGAGGTAGTAAATCGTACGTGGGCCAAGTACGTAGAACTTTGTACGTGTTATTGGGGCTGTTGCGTTGTCAGAGTAATAAATAGCTAACGGTTACTCAGCGGCAGAGTGTAGCAATTAAGATAAAATTAGAATAACACACCCAGTCACCGAATATTTACTGGGAAAGGGGACGGGAGAAATAACAAACGAGGAATGGGAAGGAAAGGAAGAACTGGATCAAGAGTTTTTAGCAGGCGAACGAAAAGTCAGGTTAAGTAAGTTAAGTCAATTGAATTCAAGTCAAGTCAAGTCGAACACTGACTGACTGACTGAGGGCTCGAGAGACTGACACGACTTGCTTTCGCAAGGACAAGGAGTGATAGCCCAGAGCAGATGGGATCTTGACGAGAAAACAGTTGAGCGTTCTTTCCTCGACCAGAGCAGAAGCTGAACTGAAAATCGGAGAGTTGGGGAGAAACGAGGAGAAGGGATGATGGTTAGAGGGACGGAGTTGGTGGTGCGAGTAGTTGGATTTGGATTCGGAGTAGAAACCCCTGCCCAAAGGAGTACAGGATGTTATGTGGAGACAGCGGTGAGCAGGTAGGTGAGGGTCGTTGTCGTTGGGCTGGAAGGTGGGTAGTGTGGGCAAAGTGGGTAAAGTGGCTACATAGTATAATTGCCATGTAACTTGTATAGCTGGATGTGAGATGAGACGAGAGGCGGGCGTGAAAGAAGTGAATGCAAGGATTACACACTGCACCTTCAACATGCTCCTCGTGCACTTTCCACATGATATAGCAACAGCAAAGAAAAGCAACAGTCACACCAACCTTTCAATTTCAACGTTTTCAGCATTTTCAGCGCTCTCTTTTTCATTTTTCATATCATCTACGGCCTCTTCTTCTCATCTCTCTCTCTCTCTTTTGCTTTCCTGCAGTTCTTCATTAATTTCCCACAGCCAACCACCACTCTCACTTTTACATTTGTTTGTTTATTGTCGTCGAGACAAGATTAAATTTCCAGCATACACCATTATGACTGTGATTGTGATGCTGTTGAACCTCATCCTCATCATACCTTATTCAACTCACCAGCACGAATCAGATCAAATCTTCTCCCTGGTCACATAATGGCCGCCTGAAACCAAACCAAGCCGAGCCATACCATATCATCATCTTCTTCCCATCTTCTCATCTCATAATATTCATAACTGTTTCAAATTGGCAGGAAAAAAAGGAAATGTTGGTTGAAGGGTTTGTGGTGCACTCTTTCTCTCTCTCAGAGAAGAGTCACAGACGTAGACAGAGACGCAGACAGACGCATGATGAAGGGCACTGTGGACCGTGGACTTGTTGTTGTGTGACTGGGAACGGTGGAGTGCTGGGATTGAAACCATATTTACGTGATTCTCCAAGTATATAGAGTGTGATCAAACAGAAACGAAAGGATTCTTGACAGACCTCCTGCTGCCACAATCCGGTTCGTAAAAAAGTTTAAAGCCTATTTCTTCATCTCTAAATTTTACACTGCACATTTTTCATTTAGGTTTTGGTGCAGAGCGAGATACTCTCCATGTTGTTGTGGACTGTGTATCTTTCTACCAGCCCATCCGATGCATTAGCATCCACTCTTCCTTTGTCCGATCCAATGATGAAAGGCAAGCAAAATGGAATTTCATCTCTCTCTCTCTTTCTGGTCTCATGTCTGGTAATAGTGTCATGTCATTTCGTATCATAGCGTCTGCTATCAAAACTGTGCCTCATGCATTTTTTAATCTCATCCCAAACAAATATTATTACAAGTACACCCGACGCATCTCACCCTGCCTTACTTCTCTCCAAGCCAAATATCTAATCGCAAATGTTGCCTCAGCACGAAATACGAAAAACTGAAATTTTGAGATGTTTCAGCGGTGAGAGAAAAGTGTGATCAGTTGGGTGTACGGTTAATATTCTGTTCTCTTTGGCTGTTTAGGAAAAATGTTTTCCGAAAGTGACGTTTGTGTGTGTGTAGAAGGAGAGAATGTAATGGGCAACTTGCGTCCGATCACTTGGCATTAGCTCAATCCTTTTTAATTCACTTCCAACGGACTCGCGTGTAGTAAGGGAATCAACGATGAGCCATGCCATGGCCATGAGTCAAAGTTAAGTTTTTCCAAGATTGTATTGTATTTGAATGTGTGGGTGGGGGGAGAGGAATGAGGAATGATATAAAAGTGCGTAATTATGAGACCAATATCGGAAATCGAAGGTTGGTCGGAACTGGATATAATTGTAATTCCAAGGGTCGTTGACTGACGGGTGATTTGACTTGCGTTGATATTAGGTTAGGCAAGTAAATTAAGCGGATTCTTAAATGGAAATCGGTGGACGGGAGTGAGAGAGTTAGTGCAATAAAAAGATGGCGAGATAAGCGTGGCTTCCATTCACTTTCCTTTCGTTCCTTCCTCTGCCTGCCTACTATGTAAACGAGAGCAAGGTATTGGAGAATCGGACAGCTAGAAATGCAAAAATGATAATTCCGTCAGATTGCAGGGTGGGAAATGAGGGAAATGTGTGCAGTGTAGTTAATTAAATGGGAGGTTGCGAGGTACTTATGGATTGATGGTGAGCTGAGGCTGATGGGAATAGATGTGGAGATGGCAAGGGACATGACGCATGTGAGGATGAGCCAACGTAAATCAAGTGTGAGTGTGCAGTTGTACGGAGAGAGACTGTCTCGACTGTCTCCATAAGAGACTCGGATGAGTTAGTGTAATCGTTGCGTGCTCAACTGTCATCTTTTCTACACAGTTCACTGAATAATTCTAATTATAATTAAATCGCAGGAATTACTCTCGTATGGCCTGGCTCCGTGTGCATAACCACGGAGGAATCTGCACAGAAGTAGATGCGTACACTGAACAAGCTTATAAATTAATTTTAATGTTTTCCCTTTTTAAAGCAGCATCCTCATGATCTTCATCAAGGGATTAGCTAAAGTAGAGGGGAATAGCATTCTAATAGGCATAGTATTCTTGCATAGCAGCCCCTAGTTTTTTTTCCACCACTAGAGCTGCATATATCAGACCAGGACTATGTCTGTGACTATCGCCATTAACTACTTGCACAGATAAATATGAGGCCCATAGCCATACCAGTTTAATTTACTGCATCTACACATTAGCATAACAAACATGAGAGGAAATCAA
This sequence comes from Ptenothrix huangshanensis, assembly GCA_036851915.1. Lineage (NCBI taxonomy): Eukaryota > Metazoa > Arthropoda > Collembola > Symphypleona > Dicyrtomidae > Ptenothrix > Ptenothrix huangshanensis. The sequence continues at coordinate 22,354 of JAAXYX010001070.1, forward strand.
ATAATTAATTGAATGAGAGTCAAATGCTCGTGTGGACGACAACTTCATCTTCTCCACTCCTCTCGCAACGCGTCCTTTGGGTCCACACTTTATTCTGACGATGATAATCATGAGCATGAGACTGTCGTCGTTCCTCTTTCCTTCCTCTTCCTCACGGCGTTCACTTGAATGAATAAATGTACGGACATGGACACCACTCTGCAGGTGCACAACAAGGCAAATAATTACTTGCTATCTGCCACCAGCCCCGGGTGGAAGTGGAAGTGGAAGTGGCAGTGGAAGTCGAATTTGTTGCATATAATCACACCATAGCACATACAAAATCTACTGCCTCTTTTTTATCTTCATCACCATTCCTCTCTGCCCAGGCACACCACAACCACATACAAACTGTCCACACAACCAGAGCCAGAACCATAGCCAGACTTTTGACATTAATTATGTTTTCACAACAACAACTACACATGTACTAGACATGGTCGTTGATCATTTGCAAGATTTCGAGGAAGTCATCATCAGCGAATGCTAATCGTAAAGCTTGTCATTAAAATTGTTTTATTATGAGCACAGAAACTTTTAACGAATTGCAGTGAATCGAAGCCCTGGTATGGTATGGTATGGTATGGTGAAGGGAGTGAGTTGGATTGCTAAATGTGTCTCACTCTGGTTTCCTTCCGTCTCTGCTTCGTCTCCTTCTTATGACTGTGTTGTGGTTGTGACTGGTGCCATTGCCATTGCCAGGGCCAGGCCAATGTTCGGTTGTAAATGTATTTTGGTTAGAGTCTTATGTAGGTACTTTGCGAAAACGTGTCTGTCGTTTGGCCCTGGTCTGGCGTTTGGTGTTAGTGGGTGTTTGGAATTGCGTAATTAGACATATGGGGTGCGTAGACATTTGCCTAGCATCAGTCGGCTGTTTCCTATGTCTACATGCGTGCGATTATGCAAGAGTGGAGAAGACTGCTCAAAGGCCAAGCCAGGCCATGCCATCCCAGGACCAGGCCCAATGATGGTCTGGAGATGAGCGAGCAAGTCAAGACTGTTTTCCTTGATACAGATGTCCGCATGTACAACTATGGAGAATAGACATTAAAATGAAATTCGGGCTTTCCACAGTTGATTCTCGGGAAATAAACAAAGCGACTGAAGAAGGAGAAGGAGTCCAAGATGCTTCGCATTGCTATGACATCCTTGGTGGAACTCCTCCAGTCCGCAGTCTAGTTGGTCTAATGTTGATGTTAATGCTGGCGCTGATGTTGATGGTGGTGCTAATGCAAATGCGGAGTTGAAGACGGGGAGTCGGCAGACACAGACTGTCACTGCCACTGCGACTGACATGCCCTTGCATCCCTTCGTGTCTGCTCTCAAATAAAAATACAGATTAGTGCCCTTCAAGTGGGGCTCGGACGGATAGACAAACACAAATGAGACTTCTCTCCGCTGTCTCTCCTCGTCCATTATTACAATCCTTTAGTTTACACTTCACACAACACAGGACAGGGAACAGAAAGAGCAACAGTCACAGTTGTAAAGTAACAACTGGAAAAGGATGAATCTGAAATGAAAAAAGAAAGGAGAAGAAGCCAAAGGAGTTGTAGTTGGAGCTGGAGCCGATGCTGTCAACCCATTGAGTTTGAAAGAGCTCCAGCTGAATCTCATCAACATTTCTCACATTCTAAATGACATATAGCTACTTTCTCGTTTCTCTCTAGATCAGTTCCAGAAAAAAAATCACATCAGCCCCATCATCATCACATACAATGGAAATCTAGAAATGCAAGACACTTTGGCAACTTCTACTTGTACATGTAAGCAGCCCCCCTTATTTTTCTCTACCAAAACTCAAAACAAACTCGAAAATGTCTAGAGCAGTGGCCACAGAGGACACGTAGGCATGTAGCCCTTTCTCTAATGTCTGCATTCGTGCGTATGTATCTCCAGCTCTCTTGTCCGTCCCTCGTGTTACGTGTAGCTTTTCATAAATCATTCAATTAAAAAGTTTGGTGCTGCGGTGCTTCTCTTTCTTGTCCTCTCCTCCTTTTCCATCCCGCAACAAACAACATGGAATCATTCTATTGTGTTTCCACTGCATTTGCAATCACCATATTCAAACTACCTACGTACGTACACCTATCAACATCAGCGCTTCTCCGAGTTTCTTCCTTCCTTCCAACTCCAACAACCTGCAAAGCTCAGTCACAATACACTTTTCTCTGATGCCCGTCACAGACTTGAACAAGGATTTATGATTTTAGTTTGCAATTTGCAATGCAGCAGTCAACAACAAAAACAACAGCAGCAACGCCACAAACAACAAAAACAATACTTTGCATCCACATTAATTGTGTTAGGACAAACACTTCCGTACGACTTTTGAGCACTTTAAGGAAAGCTGACACAAATACAAGTTATATCATGCAAAAATTACTGTAGAAAAGACAATTCAAAGTGCACTGGAAGTGGTAATGGTAATGGCAACTGCATGGCACTTTTACTATGACCTCAGCGGATATATGTACCAATTTTAGCTTTTGATATTGCGGGAGAATTAATTGCACGTCCGCAAGGAGGCACTTTGACTTCGTGGCTGTATCATTTTAAATTTGCCTCTAGAACTAGAGCTCGTAGCGATGATCATGAAAGTGTTTCGCGAAGCAATAAAAATGCATATGATTACATTGAACCATCTGGATTTGCTGAAGTGGGAAGATGATGATTGCCATGCTTATTCCCATTACTGTTATGATTATTAACTGTGAACACGATAGTATAATTCCACCTCCTATAGACTTGAAGTGAGTGTAGGTAGGTGCGACTGTAGGTGGATTTACTACTAGTATAAGCAGGGAGCGTGGTGTAAGTGGTTTGGTTACAGCTTGTACGGTACAGTATTTGACATTTAATTTTTCATTGGTACGACCAGCAGAAAATACCATCTAAGATTTGTTTCGGTACCCAGTCCTACTTGCTTTCCTAACCCGTCCGATATTTGCTTTGCAAGGCAAGAACTAGGTTGCAGGATCATCTTCTTGCAGTACCAGCGCAAAACTTTCTATTCCCCACTATCATCCATACAATTCCAAACCCAAGTCATGTCATCACTGCTCTAATTCCCTAAGTTCAGTCTAATCCTTCGTGTAATGGGCATATTACCATCATCATCATAGTCATAGTCACCCTCATGGTGATAATAATATTTACCACACCCCCTTAGCACTTCTATCCAATATAAAGCCAGCGTTAATTCTAATTCAAGTCAAACTGGAATACTCCTGAATATACGAGGAGAAGACGAGCAGACTTTTTTTGCAACGTTTATAGTGGTGCACAGTGGCAATAATTTATCCCAATAATTACATACTTGCAATGCTTTTCAAAAGTAGGCAAAGAGGATCTCAAACAAAAGTATTTCCTACCATATGAAAAAAGGTATAGTATAGGTATACATAATTATAATTATACATTTTTGATGATTTTTTTGAAACCCGTTTGACAAGCTTGGGTAGAAAAGGTAGTGGTGGTTTTTACAATGAAATATAATGCGTATCTTGAATAATTAAATAGGAGGGAAGGTAATGAATTAATCGCACGGAGGCAATGACAAGTAAATTTAAATTACCACAAGGCAAGGCCGCAATAATCCGCAATTCATAAATGGTATACATTTATTTTAGTTCCCTATCATAGGCCTGCCGCTGAATTTGAAATTCAAAAGACGATCCCATTAAATTATATTACCTATGCTAGGTATTTAGAGTCGGGAGTTTAATGACAGACTACAGGACCGAATGTGAATAAATAATAAATATACATCGAATTTCGCAATAACCAGTTTGCAAAAGAAGTGTGTCATTATAATCTGCATGTGCTCAAGTAGAGTTGAGGGAAAGGGGGAAGGTTGAAGAAATGGCCTAGTGCTGGTAATTATTTGTAGGAAAGGTTTTCTCACAAGATGCTACTGGATATCCGTACTGGTATTGTCGTTGAAGCATACCGGTGGAATATAATATAAGACAGTGTTTGTGGGAAAGAAAACGAGAATTGAAAGCGAGTGAGGATGTGACGCGAGGTATTTGATTTGCGTGCATTCATTTGACGGCATAGGGAAGGGACGAAGCAAGTTCGATCGTCCTGCGACGACTTTTCCTTTTCTTTCCGCTCCAGCCTCAGCTCTCCCTTCCGCCTCAAATGAAAACGTTGTCTCTTCCTGCTCTCTTCTATGCCCTATATTGTCACGTGGAACTTTGTCGGTTTGTCGTTTGTCTAAAGTGATGCATGTAGCTCGATTGCTCCATCATGGTTTCATCTTCGGAGTCCGTCCGAGCACTGTATTGCATCAACATCAACTCCAATCCACGCTAGCGTGCTATCTCTAGTCCCTTTTCCCTCCTGCTTCCAGTAGCGTAACTACACTGTAAAAATAAAAAATCTTAAAACAAGAAAAAATACATCTAAAACGCTGAAAACCTACAGCTATTTAGTATAATCTTGAAAGATTTTTTTAAGTGCATCTG
>JAAXYX010001071.1:0-26857 GCA_036851915.1 Ptenothrix huangshanensis
GTACGAACGGGAAGGGGACGAGTGGCCAGGGTACGAGCCACCACCTAATCAGTAAATTGACAGCCTTTTACTATAAGCCCATATATTGATGTGCTCCGCAAGGCTGTATTGAGTAGGTTTAATAAATACTTTTGTTATTCTGTTTATCAAGTCGCTTTGGATTGCCAACATCTCATAATTAGAAAAAAGCTTGTACAAACTGGCCTGTACGTACAAGCGACATCGAAATGCTACAAGTATTCTGTATTGTTCTTAATTTCAATTTATTTTTTAGAATCATAGATTCTATGTATGCAATAAAAGCATACAAATTTGAATAGTAGAAACATTAAAACAATGACCACCTCTGAAGCGAAGTGTCCAATAGTCCAATGTTTTATTTCCCAAATAGCAAATAAATTCGTTTCAAACTTCCCTAAATTTTCACTTTCAATCGGGTATATTACAACAGTGACCTAACGTATTTGTAATTACTAGGTTATGAGTAAAAAAAATTACTTAAAATTCATTAAGTTTCAATTCTTTCTTCAACAACGGCTGAACCCAGAATAAATAACTGTTCCAAAGTTTTTGCCTAAAAAACCCGAATGCGAATGATTTCAACTTCAAACGCTCATCATCTTAATCCCAAAACAACTTGCGCGTACTGACCAGTAAAAGTCCGTACAAGCCTAAAAGTGGGGGTAACATTAAAATGACGCGTCGTTTGAGTAGTTCAAATGTCAGTCAGTGAAAACGGTGACATGTAGGTTTAGTTTTGTATTATTGCCTACCAGTCCGTACAAGCGTTTAATCAATAACTGCGAATCTTATCTGACTTAAACTTGAGTAATCAACATATAGCGTTACATTCAAAACTATTTCAAAATCACTGTTCATGATTCATGTTTTCTTGTATCAACTTGGTTTATGATATAGGTAATTGCATTTTGTTATATCATTATTATTATTATTTCAGCTTTAATGTCATTTTTATTATATTGTTTCTATCATTCTTTTATATGTACATTTCAAAATAGTTGTGGATACTAACCAAATATATTCCAATGAAATATTGTGTGTATCTTTAAACAATTTAGGCTCCCTCGGCCGGTGAGGATTCGGCCCAAATTCTTAAATCTAAACCTTAACCTAAAATAAAACGTATGATAATTAACTTAACGTAATATGTACACGGCATCATTTTCTTAAAAAATGAATTTTTACAAAGACGCTTTGTAATAGGAATGTGTGAGTTAAATTTCGCTGTGTAAGGTTGCGGGCAGCAGGGAAAAGGAGGGCTTGGTAGGCAGTAGCTCGAAGGTGATGGCGAGTGGGCACTCGCTGTGGCTTGGTGTGAGAGGGTAAAAAGGTTTGCGAAGTGGGAACGGAGTTGAGTTTGTATTTAAGTCCAATTGATTTATTTATTTGCGAACCTTTGTGAGCAAATGACAAGTGGCAATGGTACTTGTATCTACTGGAGAGTTAGTGTTGAATGTAAGAACGCAAGATGAAGGCTTGTTGAGGGTTTTGATACTAAGAGAGAACTAGTTGAGGGTTTGAGTTGCAAGAGAAGACTGAATTGACAATGAATGATACAATACTTGGAAGGCAATGATCCTGAAGGTCGTATGTACTTATCATAAGGATTAGCTTGTACAATGGATGAGCTATCCTAATACTTATGTCTATTCTTTATCCTATGCTTATAGCTAGGAGCTTATGTGGTGACTTAGTCTATTGATGGGTGATGTTGTGAGAAGGTGAATAGTCCCTGGATAATATCCTAAGGATGGTATTTACCTCCTTACAGCTCCCCCGCCCGGGATGAATCCGACCCAGATTCCTAAATATAAACCTTAATCTAAAGTAAAACTTAATTATAATGATCTTAACTAATGGTTGTATAAAATGTGTAGTATCATTTCTTAAAAAAATAAAAGTGGATGACTACAAAAACGAATTTGTATTTGGAGTTTGAGTTGAACTTAATTAATGATTCGATCCTTAGCATTATAAAGCACATTAAGATAAGTGTGTTGAGTTTTAAATTCATATTTTCTTGAATAAATCCGATTGAAGGTTCGTAAATGTTAATTTGAAAAGATCTAATTCATTGAGTATGGCTTAATGATAATTATTGGTGTTGTGTAATTGCTATGATTTTAATGTAGTAGCTACATAGGTATTGTGGATGATAATGGATCGATCCTTTACAATTATACCTTGTGTTGGAGTTTAAGTGTTATTTGCGCCTGGGTAAGACGGTGAGTAATGATTACTATTTAATTCATTAATTCTAAATTATTATTATTTAGATTCTATGTGTATATTATACTATTGAGGGATGCCGGGTACATGTTGACTTAGTCAGTGGGGATTTGTATGTACTATTATTATGGTATGTATCTATGTGTGTCTTTAAGTGTAAGGTGTAAAGTATAAGGTGTGAGGTACCTATGTATATTGTAGTGCCGTGTAGGATTGAAGCTTATTTTACGTCGGGTACCTATGTTGGGTTATTAGTAATTATTGCTTATTACTATGTTTTTACAGACATTGGCAGGTATTAAACACTGACAATCGGTTGTTAATATTAGTTCATGTTGTATTGTTGGTGAAGTCTTTGTTGTTTTCTTTTGTAGTGGGAAAATTAAAGGAAGGGAGTCAGCTCCTGGATCTCTTCTTATATAGTTGTGGGATTATTTACTGCGGGTGTCAGCTACTGGATCGACTGAAATGGGCTTTTTCGGTTGGGGTCGTTTTGTTAATATTCTTTGTCGTGAAATTGCTGTTTACAGTTGAAACATAGAGGCTCGCCTTTTATGGGATCGTAGTGAGCTTCTGGTTTTTCTTGTTTGTAGGCTTCGCAATCTGGAAAGGGGTGTCCATGGTCTTCGCAAAAGGTGCACCATTTTTTCTCGTCAGGGATAAATTGATCGTAATACATTTGTTTACATTTATTGAGATATGCCTTGTGGCCTGGTAAATTGCAGTAGTAGCAGTTCGTGTTGCGAAAAATTACTGTTTGTTGTCTTCCGTGGATGCGGATAGCTTCGAATGCTGGTTGTGGTTGGTTGTTTGAACGTGTCCGTGAAGGTCCGGGTACAGGTTCGGGATTAGGATTAGGATTAGGATTGTAAGCGCCAGGTATAGGTGCTGGGGTTGAATTATTGTTGTGGGAAGGACCGGTTTGAGAGTCGTCTTCTTGGTTATTTAGTCGTAATTTCTTGTTTGTGTTTATGGTTTCCTATTCTGTATTTTGTTTAATATTTCTTCTATTTCTTCGTCTTTATATTCTGGCGGGAGAGTGGGAGGAGGTTTATCGCAGGTGATAATTTACCCTGAGTGTACGTGGAGGGCATTGAAGTATTCTTCAAAGTTATCTAGGGGGGATTGTATTTCTTGTAAATTGATATCGGGTTTTTCTTCGTATTCGAGTGGGTAGTCTTTATTTGGTAGTTGACGTTCATCTGGTGATGCGTCATCGGATGCGTCTTCGATAAGATTCATGTAATATTTGTCATGGATGGTAGCGTCGATTGATGGGTTGGTTTCGTGTAGTAGTTCGTCTGTGTTTGGATTTATTTCTTCGTTGAAAATGGACGATCCTCTGTCTGAGAATACGGACTCGTAAGGGAATGATTCGTTTCCTGAATCGTCGTCTGATACTTTATTGATTATTTCCATTGCTTCTGCGAACCATTGGTTGTAGGGTCGTCTCATGGGAGGAATTCTTTGTTCTGGTGTCAGGATATGACCTTCTCCTTGTTCAAAATCGAGTTTATCGATTTTTCCAACGTTCGGATTCAGTTTTTGGCGTTTCAATTTCATTGGAGGGAGGAATTAAGGATTTATAAATGTGAGGATCGGTGACTGACTACTTTTCTGTAGTGTCGGTAAGATCTTGGTGTTTTGATGAGTTTAGTGATTACTGTTTCGACGATTTTCCATGGTTGTGTTTTCTTAGTCTTTTTGATGTTGATGATTGAATTTTGGTTGTCATCGTCTTCTGAATCTGAGTTGTCTTGACTTCGACGGGGAATTGTTCCAAGGAATGCTCTGGTTCTGTTAATTACGGGATTTCTTCTTCCTTTTTGTTATGATCCGATATTATCTTGGATTTGGTATCGGTATTCTCTTGATTTTTCTTTCTTTCTGAATAATTTAGGTTTGATTGAAATTTCAGGAATTGAACATCTGCCCTGATGTTGGTAGAGGATGTGAATTGCTGGACTAACTGAGGCTATTATTAGGTTAGGAAATAAGGATTGGAATCGGATGTTGAAAAGTTGACTACAATTTAGAAATTGAAGGTAGGATCGGACACGTTCTCCTTGCTGGAAGGGGTTGAACTTCATTGGAGTGTTGTCTTTAATTGTAGTGAATGTGATTGGCTGGTCTGGGTTGAACATAACGTGAATTTTTGCGTTTTTCCAGGCTCTTTCTCGATTTTCATCTAATTTCTGTCGGGTCGTTTTAGTGGTTGGTGGCAGTGGATCTGGAGTCCAATTGATGTGTTGATATTGATGGGGTAATGTTCTTTTCGATGGTTGTTGTTGTGGTTTTGGTGGCTCTCTGTGATTCCATGGAATGTCTCGGAGGAAGGATGGTAATGATTTTCTTGAGATGGTTTTTGGTGTTTTGATTTCTGAGTTTTCTTCTGGATATTTGTATTCCCATTGGAAGGAGTAGTAGAAAGATTCTCCGTTCTGGGTGACCTCGGGTTGCTGTTTTTCTTTTGGTCGAGTGATTTTATGGGGTCGGTTTTTTGTTCTTAATTAGAAAGGATAGAGTGAGAGTTGAAATAATCAATTCTTACGTAATCAACTTTTGTATGTTCTGGGTATAATTTCGGTTCAAAAATTTTTCTTTTACGTCTATTAATTGGATTTTCTAATGATTTTTAAAAATTCACTGGCTTTTTAGCACGATTGAGAACTATTTTACATAAAATTAGGATAAGATTGATTTGGTTCGGTTTACGGTAAAACACTTTGCAATCCTGGGCATTTCTGTGAGATTTAACTGCACTTGAATTAATGTTTGAACTCATTTTGATATTTGTAAGATTTGATTGAGATAGTGAGGCACATCTACGTCATTGACGTCATTGCTTCCCCTTTTTGATACACAAAATGCATGGAGAGGGAACGATAGGGTGGTAGGAGGTGAAGGGTGATCGTACAGTGGAGATTGGTGTGGGAATGGGAGGTGGTAGGCGAAGTCCACCAGCCAATCACAAAAAGGCCGAAGCCGAAGCCATGACGAAACCAACAACACAGAGAACGAACTCAACTTGTCCGCTCTTCGATCATTCTCTCCTCACTTTTTCACCGAGCCGCTGCTCCGTATTTTCGCTCTCGATCTCAAGTCGTATCGTTTTCCGATTTCTCATTTTGTGACTTTAACTTTGATTTCACTTACAACTGTTACTTTTAAGTACACTTTTAAGTACACTACATCAGAATAAATCAATTACTGGTCTTTGTAAGTTCCAATTTCCAATTCAATTCGCTATTGCTCTTTCATTTTCAATTGGGTTTCGTTTTTGATTCTCATCAACCTTAACGACGTCATACGTCGTTAAGAGACTAGATAGGGAACTACATCTCAGTTGTAGTTAGCAACCAAGTCCGTCCTTGAGTGTCCTCTCATACGTCGCTAAGCAGAGTTCCCGTTTCCACTGAAGACTTCGCCCCGAATTCGGTCCGTTTGCTGACGCTAGACCTCACAGGCGCCTCAACATAGTCCCGCGGTCTCAACGGGGAGGTCACCAAAATCCGGGTTTGCACCCGTACAACGTAAGATCGTTTATTTTTCGCCCTGGGTCGGTAAAACCCAGGGACTTTAACATTCATTATTCACTTATCCATCCATGATTCATTATTAATATTATACATTGATACAATTGATACATTATTATAATAGTGTAGCGATGATAGTGCCATAATCAAAATACTTTTTAATCTGATTTTCATTGTTATGAGTACGATTTCCGTTCAATTATATTTCAAATTTCATTTTCCATTAACAATTGCGCATTTCCCAAAGTTACACGCGCATTTTATGATAATCAATTTCATTCAGATCCAATTTAATTTTATCTATGACGCCCTCATATTAGAGCATTGCGATTTATTACTACAAATTATCATTTCAGTTCCATTCAATTACCTACGTCGCCTCGACGTAGGATTTTTGTATCTTGATCTACTACGTATTTCATTATCCTTTGTTTAACAATACGTAGTCCCTATACAAGGAACCCCCATAGCGCCACTAGCGTCGTGGTGCAAAAGTATAAGTTGCGGGTTTAGGGTACCCCGACCACGCCGTCCTGATTACACACTTGACCTAATCCACTTTTCTCTTCAGTCAGTCCTAGGCTTAGCCGTGGAAACCTCGCACTACCACCCACTAACGACGAGGTACCCAACGCAGCCACAGCTCACCATAGTGAGGGAGCGCTACGCTTGAGTCCAGGACTTCTTGGTGGACGCGTGCCTACCTGCCGGCCCCCATCTAAACACGCCACTGCTCCTACCAAACAAGCGATAACAGCCACTTCACATCAATTCGCCTTATCGGCTCTCACCATCAGCCATCATCAACGACGAGCGATCTTCAACGACGCCACTGTGCTTCATCGCCGATCGTCGTCTCAAGCAATTATCTTCACATCTAATCAGCCTAACCTCATCTCTAACTCATCTCATTAAAATAATTCAACACAACCAACAACTGGAGCACTGTATGGAACTTGACTAAATCACAATTATTTTAATACCTACAACTATTCAAACATATTTCAATTAATTGCACCCTCCCCGAGGTGGCTCGCCCGAACGATTCCGTTGCTAGTTACAGTCCCCAATTGCAATTAATTACTTAATTTCGTAATTCATGGCCACTCTGTATGGCACAAAAATTACATTTACTATGCAATCAATCTAAATCGAATGCGGTTAATTTTAATCTGAATAGATTAGAGGGCAGAGTTCAAGATTCTGAACTTCCCCTACTAATAATTACTAAAATTCTGACTATTATTGACGAGGGTAGAGATTATTCCACTCGTTACGATAAATTATTTTGTAACAACTCCCTTTCCGATAGCCTCTCGGCCTTGCACCGATTCTCGCGATCTTTACGAACTGACGTCATTTTGCAATCGCCATTATTTATTTATAATTCCAATCCTTCAATTAAGATTTGCGTCATTTTGCGAAATATTTTCTTTGTAATCGACGACTATTTTTCTTTGGTCGACCTGACCCAGGATAGTGACGACGAACAAGAACTCGATCAACTTCTCGACGAGATTCGTCCACTGCCCGAGGTCACTATAGTTCCTAATCCCTTGTTTCAAAAGACAACAATTCCAAGAGGTCAACTTAATCACAATAGTGATAACTCTGAAATTAGTTCAACATCCAAAGAGGTCATACAACAGCCTTAAATACGACTCCCAACATTAATGCCTACTTATCCTTTTATTTATTCAGTTCGACTTTATCCGACTTTTCTTTTAATCACTCATACGGGACAGATCTTTCTTTTTGCTCATTTTTCGCCAACAATTAAATTAATTGGAGACTCAACTCTTGATCATTTTTACTAGTTTAATTCTTGCCACAGTTTACGCCAATCCGATTTTAACTCCTTGGGTGGCACTTACATGCACTTTAAATTGCACAGACGAGGACCTGGACGATTGCAAATTCAAACATTTTGATCCTCTACCGTCTCAACTACTTGAATATCTACTGATTTCTTGTTTTATTGCTTAATAAAGCATTTATTCAATTTTAAATATTATTTCAATTGTCAATTTAATGATTTTATTTCATGGAATACCTCCCTCCTTATTTTGTGAGAGTTCACGCTGATAAAAATTGTATGGTAGTCGTATTGGGTACTTTCGTAGACCAGACTGAGTTTCTAACTTCGTGGCCAGTTGTATACCCTTTCAAATTTCATGATCTCAATGCAATCCATTATCGCCTATTAGCGAATATTATTAAGAGTAATTCTAAGACTGAATACTTTCGGAAATTCTACTGCACAGCCCCGAGCTTTGAGACGCATTATTGTCCGTATCTTCATTTACAACTTCAGGTAGATCTTCAACTATCTTTTGTCATTCATCCATCTACTTGTGACGTGATTATATTCCACTTTTATGCCAACTTACCCATATACGTTCTTTATTGCTGTTAGTGGTCCCTACCGAATAGTAATTAAACTCAGAACAAATATTTTCTCAACTTAGGAGATAATTCCTGAATTTCTGTTTGTAAACTTTTCAAATCTACTTCCGTATCATTTGCTGTTCTTAGGTTTCATCATTGCCGATAACGATAGCCATTCTGACTTCCACAAGGCTTACTGTATTCGCTTACCTTGCACAATTCCAGACTGTCAGGATATTCACTTGCCTAATCCAGGGACATTTGGCTTACAAGCTTTAATCGATCCTTATCTTTTGTTCTGGATGAACCAATATTATCATCCATATAACGTTACTGTTGGTACAACTTTAATTCACGTCCAGCTAGCAACTGATTTTTTTACACCCATACATGATATTCGGACAATATGTTTCTCAAATTATTACAAACTTCAACCTAGCCATTTGCTATTCGTTGCTCAAATTGTCACAGCAAATTCAACAGTTCTTCCATTTTCTAAAACATTTTGTATTGAGAACCCTTGCACTCTTGGAGCTCAATATGATTATCCACACATTCCACCGGCAACTACGTTTTCTTTTAAATTCAATACTATGAGTCAATCTTTTAATTTACCGACTCAGATTTTCATTTCAATGCGATATGCTTACATTTACATAATCACTTACGATCCAATATATGAGATTATTTCAATTAAACCTAATACTAGTATCAACCACGGTGCCCCGCCATCAACCAGGCCTATTGTTTACTTTTCTAATTTCTGGGATTTGAAAGACTTTTATATTACATACATTCAACAAATATTAGCTACTTGTTCCAATTCCGTCGAATTTACAACTTAGCTTTGTACCAACACTAACTGTATACCACACCCGTTAATAGACTCCGATTTTGAGCATTACGAATACTTAAATCCGATAGAACAACCGATGGTGATACATCCATTTTTGTTTTTATTATAATTAAATGGCATTTCCTTATAATTATTCCATAGGAATTAACATAACAGAACAACGAATTCATGTTGCTTTACATACTGACTGGTATAATAATATCTTACCCCAGGACATACCTTGTGTGTTAGTTTATGAACTTCAACGATTCGTCCCTCACATTAGAGAATTTCTGAAACAAAACATTCGCTCTCGTTTTTCAACTGTGGCCTTTTAAGAATCTTTTTGTTCCTTACAAAATTGTAATAAACCAAATTGTTCAGGGCTTGATTACGACGACTCAGATAACACTTCTATGTCGATCAATTTCCACCCTTTCACATTAGCTCTCGATACGCTTTATTTGTAATCCAACCTTTATGGAATTTCCTTACAAATATTATGTATGTATCCACCCAACTAAGGATTCCATGCTAGTGACTTTAGACACATTAAGATTCAGAACATATTTCCTACTTGCTGGCCTTTCGTCAAATTTTATCACATCAATTTGTGCATTCCAGGCGAACATATTCCCTTCGCACGGCAAATAATAATTACTCATCCTCCAAACATTGATTTCGCTATAGACTGTTGCACCAATCCTAAGTGTCGAACTGTACTTCATAATTGTACACATTTTAATCCTCTCTGGATATCGTATTTGCCTCTGATAATACAGCCTGTTTCATGGTACGAGTAATCTCATGTCGTTTCCGTACGCTTATTCGGCGACAATAGACACTACTCACGATGGAATTGTTTTATTGCTCTTTATTGATTGCCAACATCCACTTGATATTCAAATTTCGCCATTCATATTGTTCACTAATATAGAAGCTTGTGATGCAAGACCTTACCAACTTATTGCCCAAATCATTATTGCTATTCATCATCAGCGATATTTACCATTACTTAAGCAAAATATAGTTACATATTCAACAACAGAAAGATTTGATCTAGAATACTGCGCTAAAATAGCTTGCTCTTGTTCTAAACCACATTACGACACAAACAATCCAGTATCATTAGAAATTCTCCCCTTCTGTTTTTGTAATGGCTTATCCTCATGGTTACACCGTTACAGTTAACAACGATCATAATACAATACTTGTGATTTTTGTTTCCACAAATTAATTACAATTTAATACAAAAATAATCCGTATCAGCCATAAGACAGGCCTCTGGTAATATTTACAGTCATATTTTTCAAATTACCACGCGGCACATTCAGATTATAAAACAAATCATAGTTACTAATTCAACTACAGAATTTTTCTCCGCCGCATATTGCACTAACGACAATTGCGAGTGCATATATCCAAATTACGATCCAACAATTGAAGCCGATCTTGATTTAATTTTGACCACCCTTTTTCAATAATGACTCATGGCATACCCAGGTATATATTCCGTAGTTGTGGGTGAGCATTTCATTGTCGTTACATTACACAGATTTACCAACTGCAATTTTAGAATCACCAGACAAACCATACGTTCTTTTTAGTAACTTTTATGAAATAACTACACAACATTTATTACATTTGACACCAATAATAGAAGCCAATTCCAAAACACATTATTATTGTAAATCTTACTGCACACGTACAAATTGCTCGCTTAGTGACTGCCCTTTATATCATATAGCGCCAAAAACAGAATTACACTACGACATTAACATTTGTGAAGTCTCTTTCGAAGTCAATGACCCATGACCTAACAGTACTCTACCAATCAATATTACACGAATTGTACAATTTACTGTAGCTCATAACTACATATCCCCATCCGTATTCGTGTGTTATTTACCCCGATACGAATTGTATGGTGGTTTCTCATTTTGCAGATATCGTGCAAAATATTTTTCCACAGACAAAACTAACCATCATTTTCCTGAACTTACATCTCGTCACTCATTTCCACAACAATTCTGAGCTCAGGTTATTTCGACTAATCCTACAACTGAATCGTTTGCAAAAGTTTGCTGTACTAATAATTTATGCGAACAGCAGTACTGCTCTTGGTTACATTTTGATCTCACATCAGACATAGACCTTGACCTAACGATTCCACTCATTACCTTTCAACCGCATTAAGCGATTGTTAAATAATTATTTTGCAGTTCCATTCCTCCACTATGATAGATTAATTGAAATCAGCCTTACACATGGCAATCTACCCACACCCGTATTCGGTAAAATACGTTAAAGGGTGGGAGGTTATATTAATTACCCTTTTAGACGAATTCATCGTTGAAGGCTCCTTTATTTTCCCCACTGTTTATATTCATAATTTTAACGACTTCAAAGTCTTTCATTACCACTACTTAGCACAAATAATAACTACTAATCCAACACCGCCCATTTTCACTCGAATCTATTGTTGTCGTTCGCCTTGTACTAAGAACGGTTGTAAAGAACCGCATTATATTCGAAGTCAAAAGGCAGATTTACAAATGAGTGTCTATCATTAACCATTACAATGCTTAATGGACTACCCTTACGTCTACTCAGTTATAACGTTTTATTCTGTACCGTGCATTATAGTGAGATTATCTACTAAGGTACCACAAATATATTTCCCACGACATCAGCCTACCATTATATTTCCTGAATTCGGTGATATTGAACTACACAATAAATCAATTTTCTTACAAGCAATTCAGGCGAATACTAGGACTACTTTATTTAAATTAGTTTGTTGCCTAGATATTCATTGCGACCGGAAAAATTGTGATTGGTTTCATTACGATCCAACACATCCGCCCAAAATAGACCTCTTTTATCATTCAATAACTACTCTAAACACTTACAGATCTTTGCAATTGGAATTACCGCAAATCGAATACCATAATGGTCAGCTTACTTCACTCCACAGTACATGGATTAGATTTAAACGGCAATTCGAGACCTGTGGTATTCCTTGAGAATAAACGATTCTTTACAGCGTTTCATCGTCTCTTCTTACGACAGATAATAGCTACAATTTCTAAGACAAAATTTTTCTCATTTAACTATTGCTTGGTGCAAAATTGCACATCTACAAGTTGCCCAGGCAGGCATTACGATTATAGTAATCATGTATTCATTCCATTTATGGTTCACCCTTTAAGATTTCTGTGAGTATGATATATCCTCTCATTTATGCTGTCATTATAGACCAACCTACTCATCGTATGAGAGTGGCTTGCATTTCATACCCTCAATTAATGTTTCCACAGGATCGCCCAGTGGCATTTTATTTCAATTTACAATACAATACTCATTTTCCTACAGCTTTTCTGAGTCAAATTATTGATTATCACCACCCACAGGAGTTATTCGATAAGATTTACTGCACTTAAACAGCTTGTGTAAATCAAAATTGTACAGGACTTCATATCGATCATGCAAATTACCTCGATTTACAAATTATAACGAGCCCAGTATCATTAACGCTCTGATATTAATGCAATTTAAGTATCGTTATTCAGTTGCATTCAATTCTAAGCACAGCTATATTCGCTGGTTTTTAGATACTCGTATCCCACAGGGATCTTATGACCCCACAAGCCCAATAATAGAACTTCTTAATCCACCAGAAATATTCAATTGGCAACTACTCTACAATGCCATCGTTAGACACTCACTTACTGATACATTCTGCGTTTGTAACTGCACAAACCCCAATTTTGGAATAACTTATTGTCGTTGGTTACACATTCCTCAACACGAATTAGTGCGACCATCATTACTTCCCACTCCAAAAATAAATATTGAGGGCGAATGAACTACTCACACCCATATACAGTTTTGTAACTGATACTTATATTACAGTCCAATTAGACCCAAGCTCTACAGCAGTCCACCCACACACTCCAAGTAGACCATTTGTCACATTTTTAAATATCTTAGAATTGCAACTTAAGCACATTCGCCATTTAGCAACGATTAATGAAGATCACTCACAATCCGAAACCTACACAACAGCATACTGTGTGATTAAAAATTGTGACCGTTATAACTGTCCGTTTAATCATGTACAGCCAATACAAACAATTCATTACTCAATTTTAGGACAATTTTGAAATAATTTATAAATGAACTGAAACTAACAATTTTATTTTATAAATTCAAAATTCTGATTCATTTTAAAGTTATAAAGATTAATAATTTCATTTTTAGATTCTATCACACTCTCAAAGTATAGACTTTTTTAACTCCATGAATTAATGATTCCATTTCCACACATTTATCTAATTTACATACATACAAATCATATTAACTTAATATTAGATACCACTTTACACATACCTAATAATTCAGCTGGTGGGAACCCACGTATTTGTTTTTCTAACATTGAAATCGTATCCTATTCACATTTAAAAATAATTCAATCTGCAATATCATCAATGCCAACAACGGCACCTTTTACAGTCAATGCTTGTAATAGTAATACCAAGTGCAAAATTATCAATTGCTCATTTGCACATTATAAATTATTGAAGACACAGAATTTTACTTTTGAAATTCACGTCATTTCTTACTTACTAATCAATTTAATTAATGCTGTTTTATAACGATTTTAGAGTTTCAGTCAACCCTTTCAACATTTCAATACAATCAATCCCAAGAACATTACCAAGTGTAAATCCAAGAATGAATTATCATTATAACAAACAATTTTCATTAACTCAAATTCAATATAGAATTATTATTCATTTTCGCAAGCAATTAACTAACAGGCAGACAGTAACGATTTTAATTTGTTGCAAGCCTAATTGTACCAACAGTTGCCCATATACTCACTATACACCATCATCACTGGCTGATTAAGTACACACATAGTTGATTAATCACACAAACAACTGACTCAGTCGATCTCATTTACGTACCTCATTATATCAAGCAATCAATAATGCCCTCACGTAGACCTCCTACGAAGAGGGCTCCTCCGGAGCAACCAGCACCGGCAGCCCCTCCCCCACAACCAGAAGTGATTCCGATCGTAGATGAACAAGAAATCCTCGAGGATTTACTTAATGTTCACGATGCAGGAGCACAATTGCAAAATCAAAGGTTAAATCACAGACCAGAAAATGCCTCTGCAGCAGCGGGTGGCGCTGATCCTCCGTATCAGCACGGTCAGGGACAACCATCTTACAACAATTGGGATTACCCCCGGCACAATGCCAACCGCAAAACGCGCCGGCGGTGCCTCCCCCACTTAATCCCTATGCGGGAATCAATCCAAATTTACCATTTGAACATGGTCCTCCTCAACAGAAGCAGAGATCTTTTAAGCCTTTGGGTAAACGGTTGAATCAATTAGGTAATACGGTACCCATATATACTGGGGACACCCTGAAGATGAGATCCCTGCGGATGAGATAGTACATCACGCAAAAATTTATGGATTGACTTACACGGTATCAACTTCTTAAGTTAATTTAACTTTACGTTTTAGGTTCTTTAATAATTAACTGTTAAAACCACTGTTTTAATTAATAGTTAATTAATAGATATTTTCTTTATTACAATTGATAAGGAAAAGAATACGATATAGGTATAGAGTAGGAATAGGTAGATGCTTATCATTCAAATCTCAATATCGCATTGATATTATCATTAATCATCATCATCGTTATCACTAATCTTTGGTCCGTGGTCTCACATTCCCATAAACTGATATTTTCAAATTTCCCACAATAATATTTAGAAATATTATCTACAGCCAGTAAAACTTATTAATAATAAAATTATCAAACAATTTGGTAACAAATAAGACAAATATCAACTTGGTAACACACGGAAATAGTACAAAATTTGAATACGATAGTCACTCAGAAATTAGCTAAGGTTGACAAAAAGTCCCCATTTCTTATATGGATGAATGGATTTTGGACTTCTCATAAGGCTTCTTTTCGTGTACCTGAAGATGAATTTCATGCTAGAGCTTTATTTAAAAATTTTCGAGATGAAGTAAAGGCAAGCTTCTCAAAGAAAAGCCTAATCTCTAAAGCTGAGGCCGCTTTGGATGAATATAATTTTGATCCTTTCACAGTTGAGGCAGAAGATTTTTGTATTACTATGAATGACCTTTTATTGAAATCAGAGTCAGGATTAACAAAGAATGCTCGCATACAAGCCATTCTTAAAAGTCTCCTTTTGGAAATGCAAAAAGATTTTGCTCCCACAGATTTCACAAACGTAGCCGGATTACAGGACGCTTTACGTCGCACTCTTCCGTTGTACAGAAAAACTCACACGCCTGAGCATTCTAAACCATCTACCTCGTCTCAGAAAGCTCCAATTACGCAGCGCATTGCTCAGCTAGCTCAAGTTAATCCTACAACTCCAATTACCACCGGTGTTACTAGTTCCCATAATACTAATGCTGATAACTCTGTTACCTTCCCCTGGCCTAATCGTATGCAGGTTCCATCAGATGAGGTTCAGCGATATGTAGATTGTGTGAATAAGACTTTCGTATGTTCATATTGTATCGAAAACAACATAGGAACGGGAAAATGACACAATATAATAGGATGTTTGCACCGTCTTGCCCGACAACTTCCCCGTCTAGCATCTTCCATTATTGCTACTATTAATACGAATGCTTCACAAGGTACTAACCGAAAGCGAACTTATAATTCTAATAGTAATGCTCGTTACTCAGGAAACTACTCCCGCAATGCTCCACCCGAAGCCACTAAAGTCCAGGTAGTGGAAGATCAAAAACCCATTGTAAACCAACCCGCCTCTGGGCCTTAAGCCCCGGAATTTGCTGTCGGTAAGGACAATGCAAAAAACGGCTAGAACCTGGAATGGTTGGGGTTTCCCGGTTTATATATTCTTTCAACGGAAATTACTATGACGAAAATCCTCACTTAAGTTCATTTTTGTTAACTACAGTTCCGATAGCATTACCTAAAAACAAATTCCACTCTTAAACAGACATGATTCTGGTGGCATTGAATTTATTACTTCTTTACAAGCTTTATTAGCATACGGCAAGGTCCACATACTTAAGCCCGGCTTATATGAAATAGATTCAAGGCACGGTTGCATTTACACTCCTTTTGCCACCAGCGAATAAACTACCAACTTCTAAAGGCCCTTCTATTAACCGCATTTCTGAAACTAAAATTTTAAGAAAAGTTCATGATTTGCGTCGTACGGCCATGAGCCTTGACGATGACCAATTGTCTACTTCTTCTCCATTAGAAATCAGAATGGATATGATTATAATGCCCCATCCTGGAGAGTTTCCCGCATTAGCAGACACGGGAGCCACTCTCAGTGCCATTCCGGAAGCTTTTGCACACAATCTTGTTAGAGAATCCAATGGAAATTTATATATTGAAGAATTAAAGGAAACTATTTACGTTGGCCTAGCCTCCTCTTTAGCCACCCCTATCAGTATAACTGGTGGCATTTGCCTAACATGTCATTCCAATGGAGTCACTTTTACACATGTATTCCCCATCCTACCCAGATGCAGCAAAAGAATATTAATGGGAATGGATTTAATTAAATTATATTGGGATACCATCTCGGTAGATTCAGGTAACATTAACCCCAGAACAGACACCGATGGGCTTAAATTACCCACTAATAATAATCAGTCTAATTCAAATCGACATTTAAACAAACCACTTTAAAATGTTAAGAATGATAGAAATTCTTTCGCTTTTACGCCTAGCTCAGCAACTTCAAATATTTCTAATTCCATTATATCAGGGCATTATTTGCCGTCAGATCCCACTAAGTCTCAAATTTAAAGATTAAAGTTAGATAAAGATGGAAAAAAAACCTAGCCAAGGCTTGGCAAGCCCATTTCAAGTTAAAATTCCGCCTATGAGTTTTCAAAAAGTTGCTTTAAAAGCAGGAGCCCAATTTTCGGGTGAGTATTTATTCACTGGCAACCGACGTGTGCCAGGAGTTTTTGTTGGAAATTCCTTTTCACTTTTAAAGATTGAATAGGGTACACATTTGTCTTAAACACGACTAAGAATTCTGTTTATTTACCCAGAATGAGATTTTTAGGTCGTATATCGACCGAACATAAATATCAGCTTGATCCCAAGCCCCGTACTCCGGATGACATGAATTGGCAAATAACTTCTGAGCAATGGAGGGATATTCAAATTAACAATGATCTCACGGATGTGCAGATATTCCAATCGAAAGCCCTTATCCAGGAATTTAGAATGTGTTTTTGTTTCCACTCCTCAGGGGCAGGATTAGTAACTGATTTCACAGTTGACATAGTCACGACTACTGATAGGCCAATTGCTAAGGCTCCTTACTGTCTTGCTCCTAAACATAAGAACATTGTCACCGATAAGATAAATGAAATGTTAAGTCAGAAGCGAATAGAGCCATCATGCTCGCCTTATTCCGCTCCGGTGATGGTAGTGCCCAAGCCAGACGGGACTCCTAGCCTAGTCATAGACTACAGGGAAGTTAATAAAGTCATAGTCAGGGACACTTATCGTCAGCCTAATTCAGGATTCTTTTGACAAGTTACACGGCTGTAATTACTTCACCGTCATGGACGCCGAATCTGGATTTCATCAATTAAAATTAGGCGAATCCCCTCGCCAGAAATTGGCATTTGTTGTTGAACACATCGGGAAGTTTCAGCCCACTGTCCTCCCCATGGGGGTAAACAACGGAACACCCGTGTATCAGAAAGCGATGGATTCCATCCTCGGTAACCTGAGGTGGACTGTGGCTATGGCTTATTTAGATGATATTATCATAGCCACCGCCGATTTCAAAACGATCTAACTCTAAAACCATCCAAATGCAAATTCGCTTTCTCAAGCCTTAAATTCTTGAGCCATACTGTATCCTCCGAGGGCATGACTCCCGATGACAACAAGGTAGCCGCCATAAATAAAATCACTTCACCAACCACTGTTAAAAAGGTGTGATCCTTTCTAGGCGCCACCGGCTATTTTAGAGCCTTTATTCATAATTACACGAATATAGCTAAACCCTTACACGCGTTAACGGGGAAAGGTGCAAGGTTCAGACTGACTACGGAATAGGAAGAGGCTTTTTTATTGCTCAAAGAAAAATTAACTACAGCTCCGTGTTTAGCTTACCCTGATCCAGACGCAGACGTCGAGATCCACTGCGACGCCAGTAACTACGCCATGGGCGCAATTTTATTACAATCAACTAACGGGGATAAGTAACAACCCGTCTCGTATTACTCTAAAACTTTCACCCCGACGGAGGCGGGATATAGCGCTATAAAGAGAGAGGCGCTGGCGGTATTAAAGTCTTGTATTAAATTCCATGTTTACATTTATGGGAAGACAGTAAAAGTAAGAACTGATGCGAGTGCCTTACGCACCGTGCTGAACTCTGCACACACTAACCCTAGACTAATGCGATGGGGTATTCAATTAGCTGAGTATGATTTGAAAATACTACCCACCAAGGGGACAGACATGGCACATGCTGACATGATAAGTCGCCCTTGGAAAACAATCAAAAATATCCAGGAATTGGTACCGCCAGTGTTACCCCCACTCTCTCCCACTCTTACTCGCTCTCAAGCCATGAAAATGTTCGTTAATCAAGAACCCCTTTTAATAATGAAAGAATGTGAGAATATGGGAGAAATAGAATCCGCCCAGAAGGCTGACCCTGCTTTTACTAAATATTTTAATAAGATTGATAATAATAGTAAATTATTTGGAGACTTTATTATTATCAATGGCCTTTTATTTAGAGCCTCTTTTATTACTCGAGGTCCCCTTTAGAAACTTGTTATTCCATCCTCACTTAAATGTAAACTAGTTACTCTTTTACACCAAGGATGTGGCCAAGGCCACCATGGATTTTATAAAATTTTAAAATTAGCACAATCCCGATATTATTGGAAAACAATGATCACTGACATTGCAGACTTTATTAAATCCTGTGAAATTTGCAAATTACATAATCACCAAACTGTACCTAAGTATGGGAATTTATAGCCACAAGCTCCCCCATCCCGTGCCTTCGAGCAGATTACTATAGATTTCTTAGGGAGATTCACTAAAAGCGAGCGGGGAAATTTTTATAATGCCTTTGTAGTGATTTGCGATAATTCCAAATATGCCCTCGCGGTTCCTACCAAAAGTGCTCGGAATGCAATTAATGCCCTTGAAAATCACGTCTGTTTGGTTTACTCCTACCCCAAAGAGTTCTTGATCAAGGTACTAGTTTCACTGGAAATGAATTCCAGGAGTTTTGTGCTGAACATAATATTACCCTAAGGTTTGGTACCGCTTATAATCCCCAAACCGAAGGATTAGTTGAAAACCAAAATGAACATATTAAACAGACTCTTAGAAAATTTCTTAAAAAGTCACAAAAGAATTGGGCAAAATTATTTCCCCGAGTTGATTTTTCAATAAATATAGCGGCATCCGAAACGACAGGTATGTCCCCCTTTTTAGTCGTATTTGGCCGTTTTTAAGCAAATAAATTATTTAATATTTAAAGTAAAAGGTCCTTCATTCTTATTTTCCTGTTGACGCTATGTAAATTATTTAATAATTTATTAAATTAAAGAATCTTGTAAAGGCCTATTCCTATTAACACTACAGTTTTAAAGTATAGTTTATAATAATAAAATAAGTTTGAAGAATCGTTCTTGTTGTATTGCAGTTAACACTACTGTTTTTAAGTAAATTTTATTATAGTTAATAAAATACAAAGATATTTTGTAGGTGTATTCCTGTGAGCGCTGCTGTTTATAACTAAATTAATTAATAACTTCATAAATGTAAAGCTTTTTTGTACGTCTATCCCTGCGAGCGCTACTGCTTATAAGTAAATTCTTTTTTAATATATTAAATTTAGTTTGTTAATTGGCCTTCTCCTGTGAGTGCCACTTTTTGTAAGTGAATCGTGTATTAATTTTTTAAATTTGAAATTTGTTAACTGGTGTGTTCCTGTGGGTGCTACTTTTTGTAAGTAAATTATGTATTAATTTTTTTATATTTGAAACTTGTTTACTGCCTGTTCCTGTGAGCGCTACTTATTTTAGATAAATTTAAAAAAATATTAAATGTGGAATTACTTTCTAGTCATATTCCTAAGAACGCTACTTTTTATAAGTAAATTAACTAATTATTTAATAAATTAAAAGATGCTCTGAAGGCTTATTCCTGTAGACGCTACTGTTTGTCAGTGCAATTGGTAGTGGTAATGGCAATTTTTATATTAAGGTTGGTCGTAGTAGTATGTGAATAGATGGTCGTGGCAGTGGAAACTGCATTCATATTAGTTGAAATGGTAATGAAATGTATTAGGTTGGTGGGTCGCGGTCGCCAAAAAAAAGAAGAATTTTCAAAGCTAAAGTAAATTTAATTTGAATTAATTATTGATTAATTGGTCACGTATACTTAGTTACAATTTATTTAATTTCAAGTGCCTATGTAGGTCTATTTCTGGTAGCGCCACTGGTTTTCAGTAATTTATCTAATACTTTATTAAATTTAAAATTAATATGTCGGTCTTTTGCTGTGAATGCTACTATTTTGAAGTACATTAATTTAAAGATTAATAAATTAAAAAATGATTCGTTGGCCAGTTCCTGTTAGCGCTACTGTTTTTGAGTAATTTTTGTAATAATGTATTGAATTTAAAGTTCTTTTGTAGGCCTATACCTGTTAACGCTACTGTTTTTTGGTAATGTTTGCACTACTTTATTAAATTTAAAGTTCCATTGTAGGCGTATACCTGTTAACGCTACAGCTTTAGATTATTTTCATTTATAATTTATAAAAATTTAAAAGCCTTAGTAAGCCTATTCCTGCAAGCGCTACTGGTTTTGACTAATTCATGTACTAATTTGTTAAATTTAAAGTTGACATGTGGGCCTTTTTCTGTGAACGCTACTATTTTAAAGGAAATTAATTTCAGAATTAATAAATTAAAAGATGATTCGTTGGCCTGTTTATGTTAGCGCTACTGTTTTTGAGTTATTTTATGAATAATGTATTGCTTAAGAAGTTCTTTTGTAGGCCAATTACTGTTTATGCGACTGTTTTTGGGTAATTTTTGCAATACTTTATTAAATTTTAAGTTCCATTGTATGCCTATACCTTTTAACGCTACTGTTTTAGAGTATATTCATTTATAATTTATTAAATTTCAAGGGCCTATGTAGGCCTATTCCTGTTAGCGCTACTGGTTTTAAGTAATTTATCTAACAATTTATTAAATTTAAAATTCATAAGTGGGCCTTTTCCTGTGAACGCTACTATTTTGAAGGACATTAATTTAAGAATTAATAAATTTAAAAATGATTCGCTGGCCTCTTCTTGTTAGCGCTACTGCTTTTGTGTAATTTTTTGAATAATGTATTGCATCTAAAGTTCTTTTGTAGGCCTATTAGTGTTAACGCTAATGTTTTCGGGTAATTTTTGCAATACTTTATTAAATTTAAAGTTCCAATGTAGGCCTATGCCTGGTAACGCTACTGTTTTTGAGTAATTTTAGCAATACTTTATTAAATTTAGAAATGAAATTGTCGGCGTATACCTGTTAACGATACTTATATAGGGTAATTTTATAAATAATGTATTAAATTTAAAGTTTGATTGTAAGCCTATACCTGCTGACGCTACAGTGTTTGACTAATTTTAAGAATTTTTTATTAAATTTAAAGTTCAATTGTAGACCTACACCTGTTTACGCTACTGTTTTTGAGTAATTTTATAAATAATCTATTAAATTAAAGGTTCAATTGTATGCTTGCACAAGTTGGCGCTACTGTTTTACAGTAAATTTGTTAATAATTTATTAAATTTAAAGTTTCATTGTAGGCTTATTCCTGTAAGCGCTACAGTTTTTATGTAAAGTAGTTTTAGTTTTTTAAATTTAAATTTCATTTGTAGGCATATGTCTGAGAACGCTACTGTTTTTAAGCAAATTAATTAATAATTTATTAAATAAAAAGATGTTTTGAAGGCCTACTCTTGCGAACGCCACTGTTTGTAAGTGTATTGGTAGTGGTACTGACAATTGTATTAATGTTGGTCGTTGGAGCAAGTGATAAAGTGGTAGTGGCAGTGGAAATTGCATTAAGAATAGTGGTAATGTAATGGAAATTATGTAGTGATGGGTCGCGGTCGACAAAAAACAGGCATTTTTTTAGCAAAAGGAAAATTAACTTTAATTTGTTGCTGATGGTGAATAGAAATAATTAATTCCCATTGCCCACTATATAACGTTGGTGGAGGGCTGGTGGCAGGGGTGACGGAGGGCATCCGGTGAATTCAAAATGAACAATCGACTTGTAATTTTTTTTTCTCGCTAATTAACTTTTTTTTTTGCTTGAGATCGACCGAGGCGATGATTTTTTTAGAGCTCAGTTTTTTACTGTGGAGCGCCGTGGCCGTTTGATTACATGCAAAAACAAAATTGTGTGGAAAATAGTGGTAATTTTTTCTTGAAAATTTCAAATTTCCACAATTTTATATTTGAGAGCTATTATCAAGGTCAAGCAAAGGTCATGTCAAAAAAGTAGTTTCAGGTTGCAAATATGCAGACAATTGTCAATCGATTGGCATTATTCTCGACTCCAATATTCAAAAACTGTGGGAGGAGGTGCGGCACGCGTAACGAAAGAGAGGCTAGTGGAGAATTAGCACGGAACATTTGCTATAACACTACACGAAATACAAAAAGGGAACTAGCCTTAACGCGCCCGAGGCGCTCATTTCGAAGGGGGGCAATAAGGGGTAGAAAATATTTTTTCTAGCCATCTTTACAGTTGTTGAAAAAAACATTTTGCAACCATTGAATACGAAAGTTTCCCCGTAAAAATATCGTCAAGCGTTGATTTTTAAGGTTTTCCAGTAAAAGTCCAGCCAATTGTTGAATATATACGTTTCCCCGTTGTCATAAAGGCAATTATTCAATGCTATCATTTACCGGATTAAATTTTAGACAACAGTCATGCCAGGAAAAAATAAAGGTCTTAGCCAGATTACAAAATCCTCGTTGCCGGCTTCTCTATTGCATTTTCGTAGTCTTGAGGGTTTTGATAACGGCAGCCGACCTCTTCCCCAAAATGAAAATGAAACTTCATCGAAGCAAATGCGAAACAATACTTGTAGTGAATAGAGGAACGTTTTTGATGACAAGAAATTTAGAAAACAGACCAATGGGAGAAAAGTTAATAAATACAAAAAAAATGAAATGGTAACAGCAAAGGCAACAGCAGAAGCAATAAACGCGGTCCAAAATGAGGCGCACAAGTTTGTTACGACCCTCCTACTATTGCCCTTACTGGAAATTTAAACAAACTGCGTCGGGAGATGAAATCAACCGAATGACCCCCTCTCCAGACGCAGTATATATGTAGCAAACTTGCAAAGCGCAGAGATGTCGGGGGAAATTCCCTTGTTTAAATTTCCCATTATAATGAGAAAATTTCGCGGTACACGATGTTCTGTGTAAAAACGTTGGTTGTTCCTTCAACAAGGTGTCTCTGGTGCACATATTCATCAATATTGACTCGAACCGAATCTAGAGTAGTTGCTCTGCTAAAGGCTACATATAGGTGGCCATGGGAAAAAACTGGATTCTTTAGATAAATCCCAACCTTTTCCAGGGTTTGTCCTTGAGCCTTTGTGATGGAAAAGCTGTAGGCAAGGCAAACAGGAAATTGTCTGCAAAGTAGGAATGGAAGATCTGAGTCTGAAGGAATGAGTTGTATTCTTGGGATTAGGAACCTCTTTCCCTTAAATTGTCCAAAAATTATCTCCGCGGCAATCACGTTTTTCATCAATCTCCGAACAATTAATTGAGTACCATTGCACATTCCTTCCAAGCTATTCAAGTTCCGCAAAAGCATAATTACTGCTTCAACCTTCAGATTCAGCTGATGAGGAGGCATTTCAGAGGGTGTGAGACTGTTCAAAAATTCTGGAGTATACAGGGAAGTGTCTTCATCATCGTCGGAAATGAGTCTGCAGAGTAGTACGCTATTGCCTCTCCAGGAATTAGTGACAACACTTGTTCGTTGATTATGAAACAGTCGTCATTCTTTGGACAAAGAATGGCTTGATTTGAAATGAGCATACAGTTGGTTGGAAAATCCTTTCCAAGAATGTCGTCAACAATCGATTCATGAACAACACAGGAGGAAGGAATTTGCACAGTTTCGATAGAAAGGTTGTCGGAATTTAATAGTTTGCCATCTCGCAACTGAATTAGCCAATCTGCAAAAGACTTTTCGGGCTCCAGCGCTCGCGTGTTTTTTTCCAGAGTGAATTGTTTAAAGCTTGACCATGTAGCCAACAATTTGATACAAGATTGAATTATTTTTGTCCTATTCCATCTAACACAGACTGAGCATTTGCCTCATATCTCCCGCGAAAGCATAATTTAGAGTAGTTAAAATATATATAATTTAATAAGTTAGTGAATGATTAAAAATGTTATGGCACGGCAATGTAATTACCCGAAAGGACAAAAACTTTGCCACCCAAAGGGATGTCGATTGCAGTCAAGTCTCTGAGACATCTATCAATTGCATTTAAAGCGTCCTTTGACTGCATACTCGAGTCATCTATGATAAAGAAAGAAGCGGCCATTATCTTGTTTCGCTCATTCGAATTCCAAGAAATGCGGCAAGAGGACGTTTGGAGTATTGGAACTGGTAATTTAAACGTCGAGTGCACGGTTCGATCTCCTTTGAGAAGAGTAGCAGCAACGCCTGTGTAAGCCATGGGTATAGCAATTTTTCCCATTCCACGAACGGTGTGCAGGAGCGTGTTTATAAGAAAACTTTTTCCTAAACGTAAATGAAAAAAAATTTAGAAATACATGTTTGAATGAATAAAAAATAATAAAAATATAAATGTATTAAATTACCAGCTCCACCGCAAGCATTGATGAAGAAATTCTTGGTTGTAACTGTGGGATCTTCAATAGCTTCTATAATTGCTTCAAAAATTGTAGTTTGGCCTTCATTTAGTAAATCGTTTCATCGTTGTCCCTCCAATTTTTCTTCCATCTCGTTGTACTGCTCGTCTCGAAAATCCACAAAATTGTCTAACGGAAGCGGCAGATCCAAATCTTGCATAGATACGTTGTGTAAATTGAAAAGACGCTGTAGATGCTCCAGTGCATACTGTTTGCTATGATTTGGAGAATTATTAAAGCTTCAATGAAGAATTCAAAAAATGATTCCCACAAGTTTAATTGCGCCGTAGGGTTGCAAAAGACACAAATGATGACAAACAGCGGCCTTAATTGAGATGGCATTTGATACGATGATGCCTATTGCAGAGTCTTGAAACATTCATGATCATGTTCCAAAAGTCCCCGAGCCAAGCATGCGTCCTTGAATGTTGCGTAAACTATGCCTTCAAATCTTCGAACGTCTTCAAATGACTTTGCTCCACGAACATAATTTAAAAGAACCCTCAAGTTAACCTTTTCGCTATCATTGATGCTGACGTTGTATATTCTTGTTAAAGTTCGGTCTGAGTTTTTAAGAACACGAAATTCCCATTTGTTTTTGGTATTGTTCCAGACAAAATGAAGAGGAATTTTAGTGTACAAGTACTTGTTGGCTTCTGGGCAGTTGTAATTTAATAAAAACCATGCCGTCAACTGGGATGGTTTGACTGCAGCTGCCTCAAGGGCGTGTTCTTCATCGTCATCACGAAAGTAGACATTTTGACGCAAGGGTAGGTGAACTTGAAGACGCTTGACAACGTTGTACTTGGCGTGCATGTTTTTTTCAAAAATTCTTTAACATGATTCCGATGCCGACAAGTATCTTGCTGCAAGATAGGAGGAGATTTCGTTCCACTGTAATTCACAAGTTGATGAGGAATCAAACTGAACGTTGGCACAGTCATAACCCTAAAAATGTGCAAAAAATGTTGAAAATTGTAATTTTGTTATGTAAAGGGAAAAGATTAGCGTAAATGAGCGTTAAAAGTATTTATAAATAATTTTTTTTAGTTCCAAACTTACTTTGTAGAAGTAATTGAAAATGTATCGAACACTTTGGATTGAGCTGCACACTCCGACATTTATATGACAGTTGTAACGTTTCGTCAGCCATGGATTATCAGGGACACTCCATTTATAAGTCATTTTTTTCCCACGAAGTGTAAAGAAGCGACCATTATTACGTCTACGATACAGTAGGTACCCCTTGACGTTGTTGACAGTGACGTCATTATATTTTTTGGGATACTTTTTTGAACATTTTCCGTCCTTAATGCATGCACATTTGGGATTTGAATCCCCGCATGGGCCATGGACCATTGTTGATTGGACAATGTCATACAATTCCGGGTCCATTTCCTTTTCTGGTATCTCAGCTACATAAATCTTGTCAATATGGTCACAGTCTCTAATTTTGGTCCAGTGCAGATAACCAAAACAGTGCATGCATATGAGGTAGCCTGAAATAAAAAAAAAGTAAATGAAAAAAAATTAAATGCCATAAAAACAGTAAAAAATAAAATTTAAAAAAATGAATTAGCTATTTCTAAAATAGTTAGAATTAGTAGTGACATACCCTCTCTTCTGGAACTCAATGACATAAATCCAGGTTTCAATATGTCCAAAAACGTTTTGAGTAACAATGACATGTCGAAGTGCCTTGGCTTTGAGATCAAATACTCGTGTAACTATGTCTGGACGGTCGGATGGAATTTGTGCAGGAGCGAGAGCGTTGGTAATTTCTGGCCAACGTGGATTGCACGTCATGGTCACGAATAAATCC
>JAAXYX010001072.1:0-26851 GCA_036851915.1 Ptenothrix huangshanensis
CATTCTCGTCTCGGTCTTGATTACACCAAATTTGCAAACGGCTCCTCTTCTCCGTCCTCATTGTCTTTGCAAGTGGAAAGCAGCCAGAGCAGAGGTTAGTCAAATCATTACTGAATATGATCATAAAATACTCAGCTATATTTATACATAATGCATATTAAAGTCCAAAGGGCAGCTGCCAGCGACTTATACTACAAATATTTGGAGCAGCGATGAATAGTAAATAGCAACTACAGTGAAACCTTGCTATAGTGGGCCTCGATATAAGGGTTTTCAGGCTATAGTGGTCAACTTAGATTTCCCCGGCAAAATCCTATGCTTTAACATAGGGCTTTACATGGTTATAATGGTGTCTTTCTATAATGGTTATTTGCTGTAACGGTCACGAACTGCGTTCCCGTCAGCATTAAACACATTGAACGTAGCATATTTATAGCGGTCATGATCACTGTGTAATAACATTTCCACGAAAAAGCTCCACCCATGTGCTTCTTTTTCATTTTAGTATGTATTTCAATCCCCGCGAATTTTATACACACCGAAATAATGCAACTTGAATATCACTTCGTGACTTGCAATGTGCCGTTGTGAATCATTAATTTCTATGGTCTATCATTTTTTCTATTGACTAACGCTATTTCTATGGTCAATTTTTATAGTGGTCAAATGACCACTATAGCTATAATGGTCGTCATGCTATAATGGTCAAAAAATGCCGGCCCCTGAAGAACCATTATAGCGAGGTTTTACTGTACCTGATACTGATGGGGGGACGAAGTTGTTACGAAAAACCTATCAAAACTTCTTCCATTTACCCAATAACATTCAAGTACCTAAAGGATGTGTAGGAGCTATCACTCCAAGTAGGTACAAGTACAGCCAAAGAGGAGATACACGTACGTGTGTTCAACGCAAGTATTTTACATGGATGATTCTATAAAGTAGGGAAGTGAGAAGTTGCGACCAGCGGAAGGTCTTAGTGATTCACAACCTAGTCTTTTTATCTCTACTTCCAAGGCATAGACCGAACCAAGTGCGTGCATGTCGTGATAATGTTGGACATGTGTTAGGTATTCATGAGGAGCTATTAGAAAAGAGAGTCGACAATGACGACGACGACAAAAAAACACATACATGCACACGATACGTTACGATACGATACGATACGATACTGGCACTAGCACTGGCACTAGCACTGGCACTGGCTCTGGCTTCGGCTCTGGTCGTCCATCCATCCGTTGAGTGGAAAAGGAACAGACGGAGACATCCTATAGGACTAGGACATGTACATAGTACACGGACAGTGTTAAGAGAAAAGACAAAGTTGAACCTAAGACCGTGTTAAGTTCAAAGCCGAATCGAGTTAAAGCGCAATGTTAGGTCTCGACGTCTCAACACTATTTTTTTCTTGTCAAACTTCCATGGTTGTCGTTGGACTAATTTTGTAGTCTCGTACTAAACAAAGATTGTCCGGGATGTGTTTGCGTGCAACATTTGTTACGAAGGTTGTCACCACCTGAGGTTCACCAGTCTCTTTTAAGACAATCTCATTTCTCATGATGGGCCATATAGCCCCATGCTAGGCGAGTATATCATCATGGTCCATCCTCCTTCTTACTCATCATATTCCACATTCCCTACAAACTACATTACATTACATTACATTACTACATTGCAGACCGTACACCGTCACCGTCACCGTCACCGTCGCACAGCCAAACTCGTCCGGTCTTCCTGTCAATTTCTAGCCCATATTTTCACCTAATTCAACCATCATGTTCCCATAGCATAGGTCAGCCTGAGGTCTGAGACTTCTCACAAATCCAACTAGAAAATCATAATAATGCATGTAGGTACTATCTATCTAGAGCACTGGATGTTAGTATCCTGTACTTACTGTTGTAGTCGTAGGTACGTGGGACGTGGGAGTACAGGACAAGGACTGACGACTGTGTGACAGCAAGAGCTAAAACGCTTCCTACCATTTTACAAGCACTATTTTCAAATTACCGAGTAACGAATAATATAATAAGTGTAGAGTCAAAACGCGAAAGCAGACTGAGAGTGCCTAATTTGGAATCAATACGCTCCTTGTTGTCGTGCCCTTGTTCTGGTTATAGGATGGCGTTGCGGTGACGATTTCAATAGCGGCAGCGACAGACATCTCTCTCTCTCTCTCTCCCTCCGAAGACGTCAGGGGAAGATGTTATGCAGACAGTTTTTCACTCTCCACGTTTCACTAGACTTGGGTAGTAGACATTCTATCTATCTACGTGTATATTGTCTGCATGAATTTGTATTTTGTTAAAGATGCAGTGAGACAGAGGCTCTGGTGCAGACTGGAGGAGGGAAGCTGATAGAATTGGGGAATTGAGACTATCTAATTTGTGGCTTTGAAAAGTTAATTTAGAGAGTACACACAGAAGGTTGCTCCCCTCCAGTTGTCCCAATCAAGCAAGGTTTTATTCGCCGTTTAGTGAAAACAAAAATAGAGACGCTTCCGTTCTTCCTTCCTTCCTTCCATTACGCCTTCACTTTTTCCGTGCCTTATTAAACCCTTTTTCTTCCCATAGCCAGATATTGCTAAACAGTTTCCTATGCATGTATGCACGTTCTATGCACATCCTCGCCTGATTACTTCCGTACATAATGCGCAAGCAGGGAGATAAAGCTATACGGACTAGTGCCGAGAAATATCCTCCAACTTTGACTGCATAACCTGACTTCGTGTGTACGAAGGACACGTACACGAGGGAGTTTGTCTATAAATTGTTATAAGACCTTCGTCTCTCTCTTCTCTCTTTCTCTCTCTATCTCTCTCTCTCGTTTACCAAGAATACCCGAAGAACGATAGGAGAGAGCATCAGTACCAGGGTATCGCTGTCAAACTCAACCTAATCTCGTTAACACTTTATTGACACAAGAAACTTTGTTGATGTGATCAGCTTGTGGAACAATGAATCCTGCTGTTCTTGCAATCTCATCACATCTATACTCACATCATCTACCTACTTTATTTTCTGCATATTTCCCCTGAGTTGACGATTTTCAGATTTCTCTACCCTCAACTCACTCGTTCTCTTTCGCGTTCAGGTTCTATGTACTTCTATTGCTGGTCCTGGCCCTGGTCCTTGGTGGTTGTATTTGAGTAGGTATTTGGGTAGTTGGTGGAATCACGAACACAGCACAGTCAATCCTAAATTGTTAGATGTATTTTTACGTATTCTACTCCTGTTACGTCAGTCACATTACCGGGACCCTGTCAGCCAGTTGAACCAGTCAGCTCGAATAATTTGCATGGTCATAGTTTTGTTTTTACTAGCGCCTTTGCCTCTGCCCTTGCTGAGGAAATGCTTGTGAAAAAGACGGTCAGGGGAAAATGCTAATGTTAGTGCCGATGCCTATACTAAGAATCGAGATGGAATGAAATACATTTCCATGTTTAAATTTGTGAAGATAATAAGGGCATCATGATGATAAAAGGAATGGCTCAAGTTTGTGGGTGCTGTTAAATACGCAAATGGCAGTCTACTTATTTCACATGGTGGTGTGGTGTGGTGTGGTGACAAGTTGAGTCGCGTCGAAATTTAGCATGTGGCTTGGATGAGGACTCTACAAGCAACGAGGAGACTGACGAAGACAGCTACAGCGACAACGAAAACGACTACGTCGACAACGACAAGGATGATGACGATGACGATGCCGATGCCGATGACGATGACGATGAGGATGAGGATGGCTCGTGTGCCCCGAGAAAAGATGATGAGATGTGTAGAGAGGAGGATGGGAAGAAGTGAGACGCGTTAACTCAGTCATTCCTATTAAATATGCGTGCAAGAGTCGACGCCTCGACGAGTGAAAGTGTTGGAGAACCAACATGGAAAATCTGGTCTTCCAAATTGATGAGTATCACTCCGTTCATGGCTTTAATCTGCATGCTAATTCTTCTCTCTTCTCTCTTCTCAGTTTCACAGCCTTCCTTCTCCGGAACTCCAACTCCATTCAAGGGCTAAGTTCAATTTCCAAAGTCAAATCTAAACTTAACTTGCAGACTCATCCTCCGTTCAGCCGTTGCCGTTTGGTCTTCACGTTCAGCTCAAGTTCTGAACAAACTTAATTTCCCTCAAGTCTTTATATCCAATTGCCCTGCATGTCCTTTCTATATGTACACATAGTATATATATATATCTAAGTTCTGAGTATATATTTATACATTATAATCATTTGGTTGTCTGCGGGATCGACGACGGTAGTGCTAGATGAATTGGATGTAGTTGTGTTTGTCTCGTCTGTCGTCGCCAACCCACACATATTACCATTTTACCATTTTACCATCGTCTCACATTTAACAAACCTCTTGTTCTCCGCCGTCGGTAATGTGTAAAAATATCATTAAGGAAATCTTAGCATTTGATACGTCTTTTCCTCATGTGATCTTTCGATTTAGTCCACACAGCCAGCACAGCACCGTATGCATTTCTAGACTTACTTAATACACACAAGAAGCAATATGCACCACCAACCAGCACATGTTAAACCGACTGGTCAGAAATTTCTCGTGCTTCCTTTCCCATCCCATAATAGTACTTGGCTTTGTGGGTAAGTTCATAATCCCGACTGGTCCACGCGCAGCGCGTGCTAGCATTGGCATTGGCACAATAATGTACCGTAAATGTTCGATTAATTGCCCCGGCAATTATTAACTTTTTGCCTTCGCTGACCCGGCAATTATTTCCGACCCGGCGATTATTAAGGATACGGATTTACATGTTAAAGGGAGGCGATTATTCATTTTCTGGGCTCGATAGACCGGCGATTAATCAAGACCCGGCAATTATTCAAGTCCCGGCAATTAATCGAGCATTTACGGTACATAAAGCCATGGTACATATTATGGGTAGGTATAGGGTGCTGTACCGAAGTCAAAAGACTAATTCGTAAATATTTTAAACTGCGGATTAGGAAGTGTATTCACTCAGGTTCGTAGGTATATACATTTTAATCATCATTCTTTTTCTCGCGTTTCTGCCCATAAAGTTAGAGAAGTTAAAAGCTGTCCAAGCATTTAGCTGAAAAGCAGTGAAAACTTTGGGAAAACATATAATTTGTTTTGTTTTGTTAAGGCTGAGGTTTCCAAACAAGGGATTCTCTCCCTCCTTAAAATCCTCGGTTCTTTACACCATATAAGTAGATTTGTGTGGTTGTTCCATGTTTTTTTGATATGATTGCAATTGACTAACGGGCGAAAATGCCCACAATTTAAGGAAATCTGACTGACTGTGATGTGCAAAGCCTAGTCTGGGCTAAAAACCTGTTTTTTTCACTCGACTTTGATGATGTGACTCATCTTTCTTTTGTTTGTTTATCGAATTAGAATAGAGCGAGTAAGAGCAACACACTTTGCAATCATGTTTTATACTTGGGTATATATAATGGCAATCAAAACATAAATAAAGCACCAGGCAGCAGAGTGTGCTTTGCTTCCAGTTCATAAATTGTTTCCATTACAAATACATTACACCTTTTAACTCTGATGTTGTATTATAATTTATATGCACCAACGTACACTATAAAAACTAAAACAATTTTTAAATAGGAAAAAATCCTAAAATGTCAAAAACCTACTCGTATTTATACAATTATGAACGCAGTTATGATGCATCACAAACGCATCTTGGACGCGCTTTAAATGCCCTTTGATTTACTTTTTAGTGACTTTTTAACTTTAATTATAGGTTTTAGGTTATTTTAGTTGCACTCCTAACTGCGTTTGTAATTAATTATACAAAATTCCAGTATATTTTTGGTCTTTGGAATTGAGAAAAATCTTTGGCAATGTAGGTATGCCATAATGATTAAAATTAGATCGGTAGTACTGTAGTGGTAAAAATACATTCATATGACAGACAGTCATATCCTTGACCCTTATTAATCCTTGCAATTCTCTAAAGTCATCTACATAATGGAAGAACGTAACTTGCTTAGAAATGAACTATAGTAATGAGGATGATGCAAAACATTATTTGTAGATTTGAAATATAAAAGTTAAAGCGGCCGTATTTTGTTGTGTCTGTCACTGTCCGTCTGGTCTGGTCTGGTCTGGGCCGCAGACAAAGTACAATCAATCCAGCGCCAGCGCCAGTGGTTTGACAATCGTAATCTGTTTTGGGTGCATGACATGAAGGCGGAGTGTGTTAAGTATGATCCTCTGTATGAATTTCATTGTTGTAGCAGTTCATGTGAAAGATTGAATAATTGCAAGTTAAGGCTACAATTGGAG
Organism: Ptenothrix huangshanensis; assembly: GCA_036851915.1. NCBI lineage: Eukaryota > Metazoa > Arthropoda > Collembola > Symphypleona > Dicyrtomidae > Ptenothrix > Ptenothrix huangshanensis. Next base: position 6,281 of record JAAXYX010001072.1, read on the forward strand.
GGTAAGTGTATAACAGCTATTGTGCGGTGGGCAACTTTTGGAGAGCAGGGGTTTTGTCAATCATCGTATTATGATGATCACAGGAGTAGAACTAACGATAATTGAGGATTGAGAAAAGTGGCTACAATGTATGTTTGTCTAACAGTCGCTAAGTATTCTGTAGTCTGTACTCAGTATTCAGCTTTGAACGTGTAGAAGGGACACATCGGGTCGTCGATGTGATGTCGATGAAATACGGTGAGTTGGTTAGACGAAAGGAAATCTAAGGATTGAGAGCCACTGCTTGTGTATGTATGTAGATATATAAATGTATTCTCTTCCACGATAGGTACATACGCTTTCTCTTCCTAACTTGAAGCTATTTATGCACGGCACAACACACTAAAACCTACTGGAACCTTCCTTCCATACATACGTCGGTACTTCCTAATACGCTAGTGTGGGTAATATAGTCCTTCCTAAGTACATGAGCTTTGAGTCTGAAGTAGCGAGGAGAGTCGTAAGTGATAGACGAGGGTTGTGAGTGGTGAAGAGACCAATCTACTCAACTCCATCCAGATATTACCATAAGCTACAACCTACAACCGACTGACGATTATCTGTCATGAAGAGGATAAGTATATGGCTTGGTCTTGCTTGGTCTGGCCTGGCGTTGGTTAAAGGGAAAATCCCTGTTGACATGGGACTCTGTCTTTGAAAAAAGACCTCGCTTCTATTTGTACATACCTACCTACTTACCTACCTAAATATCTATGTAAATAACCGAGTCAAAATTTTTACTTATCATAAGCATAATCCCGTTTCTGTGTCTGTGAACCATGAACCGTATAAAGTGGACAATAATTATTATTATCCAAAATAATACAGATACTTGATACGATACACGATTTACTTGCCTTTCCTCGCAATTGCTCTTGCAGTTCCTCCTTCCCAACCTATTTAATACATCGAACCTTTGCCTCCAGTCCCAATCCCATTGTCTCCGCACTCTACTTTAGGAAAGTGATAGCCCGCCTGGGTTCTCTAAAATCTCACGAAACTAAACACTCACTCTCATTAGATATGCATGTACATCTACTAATACATCTACGTCTAGCGATGGATGGAAGGTGGGAAGGTAGTTTGTCCATATGTCGCTTCACAGTAGTACACTCAATATTTGCCATTCATCATTAGTTCATTAGTTCAAACAAGCTGTCGGTGTGTTGAGGGAAAAAGGGAAAATAAATACAAAAATATTTGCTCAGAATTTATTAAGTTATGCGTAAGAAAAGAGTAGACCCGAAGCTAAAGCTTGTATTTCTATTTACCTAGGCAGGTAGATATGAACACATGGAGGTATGTAGGTATTCATTTAGGCATTCGGACTTTTCTTTTGATTCTCAAGTTCTTCAAGTGGATTTCGGTGTATTGCGTTACATCTGAGTCCTGTCCTACCTTATCGTTAGCTTAGCTTAGCTTAGTCGAGAAAGGACCCAAAATGTTTACCTTAAATTCTGCAATGGACAAAGAAAGCGACTAATTGAGCAGCATTAAATGACACTGAGACGGAGACAGATAAATTCATCTTAGAAATTGGAATTAAGCATAAGTTGCGTAAAAAGGTTTGGCCATCCCATTGTACTTCAATTTGGTAAAAATTATTTTGTCCAACCCTGACGATGAGAGGATGATTTGAACAATGTGATTTCAACACGGATGTACAGTCGAGACAAAAACGCACGTTCCCCGACAATTCATATATTAACGGAATAGGCGCACGTAACATTGTCATATCATGTGGGGAGTGATAGGATAGTCTCATTTGTGATGATAGAAAGTCCAGTCAACAATACAGATAGTAGATATGCATGCAAGATGGATTTTATGGATGATCCACCATTTGGTCCTGGTCCTGGGTTTTGGTCTTGGTCTTGGTCTTGGTCTTCGTAGTGTGTACATATATATGTAGGAGACCCTGCTGATTGTAAATTGAATCTTTATCCTCAAATTGACAGCAATAACTAATGGCTATTTGTTGAGTTACAAGTTGGTCTTGTTGAGCAAGACTAAGTGTATGTGCGTTATCTCCCTTGTTTTGTTTTCTGCTCCCTCAACCGACCAGCACCAGGTAACCGAGTATATGTAGTAGAAGTAGATAGAGAGAGAGAGAGAGAGAGAGGAGATGGAGATGGAGACGAGGAGGAAAGAAAGACGAGAGTTTTATACCCTGAGAAGTTGGCCTACTGTGACATAAGTGGGTATCATGTATCACACACACTGGATTGTCTCAGTTTGCTGTCCCACCGGACACAGTTACGAGACCTCAACCACACCACAACACTCATTCTACAATATTACATTATGACCATGAACGTAAACCTCTATTTTTCTTTTCCCTTCTCAAATTAAATTGCACGGTGGACAATTCGAGGAAATTATCCTAAGATAAAATATTCACGTCCGATCAAGTAATACAGTCGACTCCGGAGCGAAAAGAGACTAGGACTAGGACTAGGACTAGGAGACGACTCACATCATGAAACTTGCGGAGAAAATCAAAAAGACAAATAGAAAAATACTTGGGTAGAATAGAAAATTAAACACGTCATCGTTCTCCAACTATGTGTAACTGAGTGTAGTCATCCCTTTCATTTACATGATAAATGACATTTACCAAACATATCAGTTCCTTCCGTCCCCGTGTACATACTCAAGTCATTTATCACAAGAAAGCCCGTCAAATCGTACCCTAGAAAATAATTTTTTTCCTTTCCTTGGTTGCCTTCTGAAATGAAAACGAAAACGAAAACGAACGTAAAACATGTCTCAATCATCCTCATGATATCATTGTGGGGGTGATGTGTGTGTAAACTATTTTATTTTATCACAAGTTGCTTTTTTATTTCTCCTATGACCAACAACTACATCACATCCACCTAATCCAATGGCATGACTATCATTAATTTCCCAAATTATCGTTCAGCGTAGTAAACGTCAAAAAGTGTTTCACATTATTTTTTTAAAGTAAAAAAAAACATTGAATATTTATATTATTAGTTATACATAGAGGTATACTACGACATGATATTAGTAAACGAAGTTGCTACTAATATATGCAGTCATATTAAAGTAACGTGTTCAACTTTTATTTGTTCCATGCATACCTGTATTACATTACTTGTAATAATATGTAATAATGTAGAATATAGTAATACCGAAAGAGTTCTACTGTGCGTTGTGATGCCTAAGCTTGTGAGCCTGAGCTTCCAGTTAATTGATAATGCATGTAGGTAAGTATAATATAATGGTTAGAATTTTATTAGAAGTTGGTATCGTTACACTGACTCATTATCGTGCGAAAGCCGAACACTGAAAATCAATTCAAATTTTCTTTGATGAACCACATGTTTATTTCATGACGCGTCAGTTGAAGGAAAGTTGAGTTGTCCAAATCAAAATCAAAAAATAATCACTGTTTTATGTATTATGATGTTGATGTTGATGTGCTGGATTCATTGATTGAATAAGATTCACTTTGAAGCTCATTATTAATAGTATTTCAGTTTGAGGCTCAGTTACGAGTACGAGTACGAGTAGAACTTATACATATTGTACTGCATATTATAACTATGGACATGCTGCCCTGACCACTCTACATATATTTATACCTACTACTACAGCTCTTGATTCTTTCTTGAAGCTGGTTCTAGATTCTACGGCTTCAGTGGGTAGTAGTGGAGTGGAGTGGAGTAGAGTGGAGAGTAGACAGATCTCTCTCTTGGACTTTTGGACGATAGCTACAAGGAATTGCTTGAAAGGAGATTGAGAATCAGAATCAGAATGCTCGTGAAAAACGCCAGAAGCCATGAACAACTTGTCTGATTAACAACATGAGACTCCGACAGTGTCTTCGTTCATGTTCCCTCTTATCCTCATCACTTGTTATTACACGGATTTTCTTTGTGTATTACATGAGAATAGTTAGTATGATTCATGATTCCTTTTGTATGCTTACTCCATCCAGTGTACGGTCTACAGTCTGGTCTACACTCCTATGTGCGATGTGGTTGCATATTCGAAGGAGTTATCGTCTCGGTGTCCGTTCACCGTCCACGTATGTCAGATTGTGAGTAGTGAGTCCGAGTGAGTGAGTGAGTGAGTGAGTGAGTGAGTGAGCGACTGAGTTGGTGAGTCTATGGGCATACGTAATAATATTAGTGTGTGCATATTGTACTTGTGTTTCCAGATGAACATACTCAAGCTTCAAGCCTGTCCATTCTGTCTGAAGAGGAACATAAGAGCTTAAGAAAATGTGTCGGACGGGCGTCTTTGTTGATGCTTGCTCGAGTGGTCACCAGTAGTGCCGACATAATCCTCGCAAAAGAGCCGCACTTTAGTCTGGACACATGAATCCAAGACTTTACTCCAAGACCTTCAATATACCCTTCGTAATGGTCAAATACAAATACGACGCGTGTGTCTTCATTAACCTTAACAACAAGTCCAGTCGTCGCTACACTTTTCCGGCACGCTCTCATTAGTAACACCACCAGAAGAAAAGACGCATGCATTTCCTTTTCTCATTATTTGGAATTACATTAAATTGCCTCATTTTCTCCCTTTCGGCATTGTCACCATTTTTTCCACATTTCATTTCATTTCATTTTATTTTCCTGTTCACAATATTATATTCCTACGTTAATTAGAAAAATTTCAAAAGTAGTCCAACATCAACGTCAATAGTGAATGATTCTCTCCCTCTCTATAATGGTCAAGCTATAAGTTAACATTGAATTTGAATGCCTCTCTCTCATGATACTTCCCAATTTATCTTGTATTATGAGCACTTGTGCTAAAGTAATGGTAATAGTAATAGTGTTTAATATGTAGTGACTAAAGTACCTACCTACTCGAACAAGCTCATCACATCGCATATTATCATATGATGATGATATCAATGATGGAACCGACGACAGCATTTTAATGCATTAATACTAGTAATCATTGAATGAAAATTGGAACAAAGTTTCCGTGCAAACTTTATGAATAGAAAAGACTCGTTTAGGATTTCACAAGGCATTGAAGAAATGATGTTTTGACTATAACCCAGGTAGATATATGATATGTATAAAGGTACATAAAGATTGCCTCGCCTTAATAAATTACCACTTAAGAATCCTTCTTAACTGTAATAGTAACACAAGTTTTTAATAAATGACTTGTGCCGGGAAAAGTGCTAATTCTAGTTGTTAGTACATGTTCGAGGCATATAAAATATAGGTTCTTACCAAACAGGATAATGTAGAATTTAAATTTTGAAATGATTGAGTCTGGAGGCGATTCTGCTTTTTTTCACGTTTTTTGCATTGCATGTTTGTTACAGAATTGCGTGCAGAGCTGAAATGATGGGAAGTATATAGATAGACATGGGTATGTAGGCACCAGTATTCTAGCAAATAATTATACGAGTATGAAGGGGAAAAAGTGGACGAGAGTACATGCTATGCATCGTTGTATGGTTGTCATGTGGGAGTGTAGAGCTGGTAATAATGATGCTTCCACATCTCATTGGTGTAGGAGAGAATGGCAGGTACGTGTCGGCTGTTATTTGTTCCTTGGTGTAATAAGGATAGTGTGATGGTCGAGAGAGTGAAGAAGATGTGAGTTGACAAATGTTTGTTAGCTCAACAATTTTGGCAAGTTGGGCGTACAGAGGATTAAATAGATAGTCTGAGGAAGATGAGGATCAGAGAACCAAAACCAAAGCCAAAACCAAAGCCAAAGCCAACGCCAAAGCTAAAGCCAAAAGCAAAGCCGAAGCCGATGCGAGAGCCGGAGCCAGAATCATAATAGACTATGAGACAAGAGTGGAAGCGGAGACGAGAAGAAAGGCTAGAACTGGTGAACTGGTGTAAACGGCGTGTAGTGTGGGTACCCTTTGCCTTGCCGTGTCTTGTCTTGTATCCCTCCATGTATACGGCGTGTAAAAAAGCCTAGGATGTATAAGGAAGGCTAGAACTGGTGAACTGGTGTAAACGGCGTGTAGTGTGGGTACCCTTTGCCTTGCCGTGTCTTGTCTTGTATCCCTCCATGTATACGGCGTGTAAAAAAGCCTAGGATGTATATAATAGGGACTATCTGTCGTGACTGAGTACACTGGTTGACAGGACAGGAGAGGACAAGAACCACTACTATTACTATTACCATTACGATTACATTGTAAGTAATGAAATATATTGTTGTAATATGCAGAGGATGAGGGATGGAAATGGTAGTTTCACGGTAGGATGGACTAGGAACGAGGCTGGGCTAAATGCGGAGTGACATTGTCCGCTACCCATTCCATCTGAACGGATTGAATCTAGTGATGCCAGCAGGTGAATAACGAGAATGTCTTCAAAGGAAACCGACGTACCTACCCCCCGCAGGAATTTTATAATTATGTATGCCAAAGAGAAGAAGGGCTGCTTAGCTGCTTCATGTCTCCATCTCTTCGCTTTACCTCTTTACCCCTTCAGTCCATTCTTCCCATGGAGGTCTCACTCGATATCTTCCTCACCGTGGAATAAAATCAGCCAGGAAGACGTAATAAAATAAGCTCAATTCTTGATTATTCCTCTTCTTGTTCTTTTCTGCCCGTCTGCCCGCTCCGATCACCTCAGTCACTTCACCTCACATGTTCCAACAGCATCCAGCCCCACACCTATATCATCATCATCATCATCATCATCATCATCATCATGCTCCTACTAAGGCACTACTCCTGCTTCTTCCCGTTCCCTCCCTGGTGTCTTACACAACCCGCTGTTTGAACACAGCAACACCACATTTGGAGGATGATGACAGTTAATCCGGTGTACTTAAGCATGATTATACATTTATTAGCCTTCACGGTTCCGCATTCAATTTAGACTACCCACCATCATTGCGCCATAACGTCAAGACCATAGCGATAATCATAAAGGAGTTGAAAAGAAAGCCCGAGTAATTCCTAAACAGAGTAAATACAAATACGGTAACAAGATGTCTATCGCTTTGTCAATTGTCATTTCGAGTTAGTCTGTCCCACTGTATCTGTGTTTGTCTATTGAGGAACTGTATTGTCGGTGTGAAGACGTAAAACCACTCGGTATCTCTGCCTTGGTTTACTCACTCGCTTCTGATATATCCTCGTGATAAGAATGAGGTGAGCTATTCATAAGACATATTGTATTCATTATTAGTACTGTACACAATTTGACAATATCTACATGGCGGCAGGGAAAACTTTTATATGAAATCAAGAAGAATAAAAAAACATTGGAGCTGCATCTGTGGAATGAGAATGTGTAGACTGTACACTTTTCCTTTTGAATAAGAAATCCGAGCATTTCCCCTGTGTGATGTCAAGTCGAGACGGATTTTTATCTCCGGGCTAAAATTTAGATCTTTCCACTCTTGTTAGTTGAATCAGTGACTATACATGGGCCGTGTGTATTGTGTTTTGCAAAAGGAAAGGAAAAAGAATGAAGGCATGAATGTTGTGTGTGAAGCTTTGCGCTTTGGTGTTACAAGTGGAAGGAAGGTTGTCATGTCCTTTTCGCCTATAGACTAACTAGTCAACTAGCATTTTCTCTAGTAGTAAAAAACAGTTGTGGTTCACTCGCTGACGCTGACGATGGCTCTGGCTTTGGCTTTGGCTCAGGCAACATCACTGGTACATGCTGTGACCATTATCATAAGATATAGTACACTCGTGCAAGTTTAGATAGGATGTGGAGGTTGCAATACCTTTGTCGGCTACTTGAGTGACTAAAGTCTCTCCATAGTCTTGTAATGACGAGGGAAGAAGCTTCGTTCAACATTGCATTACATTGCATTGCATTGCATTGCATTGCACTGTCGTCGACCACGCTGTCACTTTTGGTCACACAATCGTATCGTCCGACGCTACAGAAAAATTCATGTGCGTGGATGAAGGCACTTTTGGCTTTGTTCTTCAATTCAGATAAAAATGAAAATGCAAGCAGCTCATAAAAATGGCCGTCTTGCGTACGTACTTTTTATTTCATGCATAATTATCATTCATTCTGTGGTTTCGTTAATAAGCACTACAAGCTAGAAGGTGTGGAGTGCGGACTGTGGACTTGGTGCGGTATGAGACCTTCCACTTCCACTGTACTATAGCAACACGATAGGAATTGCTAATGTAAATGTTATGTTGCTCTTCGGTTGCGGGTTGGTGGTACTGTGTGTGTGTGTGAGTGTCCTCACTATTGTGTATTGTTATTGTTTCAGCCGTGGATATTTAATGACAAACCTGAGGAAGGGAACGTAAGGACTGACACCACAAAAATATCTCGTGATCCATCGACCGCAAACGTGACCAAATCTAGTGTCTTTCCATAGCATGCATGTCACAATGGGGATTGACAAGAACACCGAACCATGACAAAATACCGCCTTCTTAATAATAGATTATTGCTTTTATGTCTGCAGAGCTTCACATGGCACACACAAAAGAAGAAGTTGAAGAAAGCAATGACAAAATGTTTGAGTGAAACCTTTGCAGTAGTCGCCAAGTAGCAGTTTTTCAGTCGCGTCCGTACATGCATCTAGGCATGCAAGCATGCACGCTCACATGCATGTAAAGTCAAAGGGAACCTGAAGCTAAACGATTTTTTGATCATGCGGTTTGCTGTAAGGTAATATTATTGTGTTTCGAACTTGTCTCGCTCTCCGTCCACATACAAGGTAGGTCAACCAGGCGGCAAAGGCTCAAACCAGAGACCTTGTGGATCCGCAAAACCAAACGAAATTCGACCACGGAGCAGAGAGACAGCCAAGGCGAGGGAGCGAGCGAGAAGAAGTACGAGCGACAGACAGTAAAGTCAGTAAATGTTCAGTCGAAAAGGAGACCGGAGGACACGATGTGATGTAAATAGGAAGGTATATGCATACATGCATAGCGTCCGGTGACGGTAAGGAAGGTATGTTCGTCCACGGTCGGTGATATTAGAGGAAATCACTTTGGACAGAGAGCAATCACAATCACAATGGGTCCCGAAGAAAACCAATGCATGGAAATTGCCGTGCCGAGTCATGCGGATCAAGAATTGTGAGTGACACACGAGATTCCCTGTTTGGTCCGCAAAACCCTGGTCTCCCGGAAACCACAACAAATTACATTCCACCGAATTTTCATTTCCCTGCCAGAGAAAAATTCCTTTTCTCTCCCCTGACTTGACTCTAACTGCAAGGCAATGGCACGCAAACACTAAATTCATCTCGTCTCGTTAAAGGGACCCACGCTAATATCTGCCAACATAATATTATCCTCTGTCTCATGTGTGTTTCTATGCCGAATCCCATTCCACTCACATTATTTCATTCTTCTAGCGTGAGTTTATTGCTTTAGTCCAACCACCGAACCCAAAACTGCCATGGTCATAGTCATGTCTCAACGAAACGACTGAGCAGTTAGCCAGAGAGAGAGAGACGAAGCGAGAGAGAGAGAGAGAGAGAGAGAGGGAGGGAGTGAGTGAGAGACCGAAGCCGAGAGATACAGTCAACGTTTGGACATCTTCTAAAATGCTATAATCTAATATCCTTATTAACACAACATGTATTTGCTCACGGACACACTTCCTATGTACACAGACGCACTTATCTGAGAGTTCCTGCATAGATAATCATTCGATGAGCTATGTGAGAAAATTCTTACCATATTTACATTCAGCACTCTACGTGTGGATCCACTCTAAAACCTTCAACGTCAAAGTCAACGCAACCTTACCATCTCATCCATTTCTCGGCTCGGCTGTTGAACAGGACTTAATTATCATACGATATTTTACTCCAACCTCTTGCATTTGCATCTACGACCAGATACAAATCTTATCATCACACACATCCTAATATGCATAGCATAACGTCAACCGACAATTATACACAGACACAGTCATTCGCCAGGATAAATACGGCAGTGAAACTACCCTGTCAAAGTCAAGCACAGTATCAACATCAACCGTGTAGATTTTGTCGGCATACATATGTACCACTCCACCAACGTACCTGTGTCAGCCATGTTACTACACAATCGTATGGAGATACTCATAATTTTACGCATTGGCCCTGGCTCTAACTCGGAGCCTTAATTACCTTAAATTATGTCTGTTTATGCTCATTATCCTCTTGAGATGTGGGCACTAGGCATCGCCACGCTCAACACTGTGGACATTATCGAAAATATCTACATGCGTCACGTAGATGACAATGATAAGCATAAACCCAGTCAGAGTCACTTAGTCCGAGTCCAACTCTACTCCAACTATTCTCCACCAATTTTAATATTCCATGCAACGAGAATGTTCGATAGGTAGGTATGTTAAACACAGACCTTGCGTAAACCTACCGCGACAAAGTTATGCGTTCTTAAATCTTCCGCTTATTTACATGCACAAATTGAAATGGTGGGAGAATCAGGTTCAAAAGTATTCTGCTTTTCCTCCTATAAATAATTTGAATCGATGAATTTCTTAAAACCCTTTGATTTAATAATTGATATTTGGTGTGGATATCTACAAGGCACATAGGTAATTATACTTCATGCTTAAGCACATACATAATATGTACATTCAGACTGAATTCGATCCTCCTTTTAGCATTCTTGAGCAAGCGGTACTACTGCATCCATTGCTTCGCAATTGCATTGCCCACTCCATGCTGTGAGATGCAGGCATTTTCCAACTAGGAATTCAAAAATAACTGTACAAGTGTAGATAATATTTTACATGTAGAATGTAAATCTTTTAAGGCATTAGGATGAACGGCAAGGAATTGTATTATGTGATACGCCTATAGGTGAATTTTTTCATCGGGTGGGACTCTAAGTGTATTTTTGTAGCTTTATGACCTTCTTCGTCAATTTGAGAGGTTATCACTACAAGCATGCATAGTTTTACACAAATAGGTATTTAATGTGTCGTAATGCAGCATTTGCTACAAACTGGTACACCGCAAAAACTAAATGCATCTCAAAGCCAAAAATTCCAATCCTTTTTTTTAAATTTAGAAGGCCAGTATGTTTTTAATGTGTTTTAGTTGCTCTTGAGTAAGATGTATCATAGTCATGATGCATCTTACTACATGGTTTAGAACGATAGTTTTAGCTTTTGGATGCGGTTTTACCTGCTTTCGTAGGATTTTGTGTTTACAGTGTATACGTTCTGTTTGGCAAGTTATTTTCTAAATAGAATCACAACATATCGATTCCAGGGTGAGGATCAAGCAAGCAATTTGATATTGCTCTGTTTGCTTGCGCAAACACTACCACTATATGTAGGTACATACACGTCACCAATGACACACTTGAAGTGGAGAAAATTCAGTAATTAATGTGGATTTCGAACTGCGTCATGTTATAAGTTACTCTTTGTACATACAATAAGAACTATTCCGAAATGTAACGTTTGTTTTTTCCTAGTCAGCTGTCACAAACTGTCAGAGCTTCAAGCCTTAATTATTGCAACACTTGGTGCCTGTATTACTGTGCAATGTCTATCAAGAGGTTTAACAGTTTGTGCAATATTTACTCCCAATGTTAAAAGCAAAAATGGATATTTTCAATCCCGAAATAGCCGTATGCATGTAGCTGCAAAACGCATTTATTGTTTTACTTATTTTCTGTTATAGCTGCCACTTTAGTAGTCACGTTAGAAAATTACTGTTGAACATCCCAACTTCATGATAATTCCTAATATAGGTATATACCTATACATAGCTAGTAATTATTGGAGAATGTGAATATTCTTAAATCACTACTACACTGTAAAAACTAGTGCATTTAAAGCGCATTTCGTAGTCCAAGTTGCGTTTTAATGCACATGTGTAACATAATAAAAAAGCATCCCAACTGCGTTCATTATTGTACTAAATACTACTGGGTTTTTAACATTCTGAATGCATGTTTTCCTGTGCTAAGATTCTTTAGTTTTTACAGTGTAGATACATCCTTGATAAGGTATAAAAATATTTTTAAGTTTTCACTAGTCTGTAGTACCTACATGAAAAGGTCTTGTCACTTGTTGTTATTATTGTCTAGTTCATGAGAAAGTCGAAAATTTGAAGACAGTAGAAATACCACGACTTTCAATACTTTTACGTTTTACAAAAATATTTACAAACGGTAGCGATATTTTAACAAGTCGATAAAATTACAATACAATAACTATACGTGAGGAAGTGCCTAAAGTCGAGTCACAGTCAAAGCACAGTAACCTTGGTCTTGGTATGACTTGAAGGTGGAAAGTAGTGGTGTGTTTTCATGGATACCTAATACCTAGTACGCCTACAACTAAAAGCAACGGTAGAGTGACGTGATGGTGACGGCATGGAGGAATCAAACATGACAGGAAAAAGATGATGATGGATACCTATATAGTTACTACCCCTACCCTCTAAAATTAAACGTTAAAGAAGGTGAGATGGGAGCATATCAATATCGTGTCAATGAAGATAATGTCATGAATGTGTCACTCCTCATGAGGGTCAAAGACACACACGACAAGGTATATAGTACTACTTTATAAACTATACAGATACTGGGGGTAACAGTTATAGCAATACAAACGGTTGTCATTAATTCTATAATAATACATGTATAAATATAAATAGCTCTTGTGACAATATCAGTGTGTTATGATTATATCGTACATTGTCAGAGACAGTGCTTTATTATTTATTTTTAAATTTCCCTATACGGATTTGAAGTGTGGAAAGAGGTTTGTAAGTTTCAGAATTTTTCTATGCATGGTCGTTCAGAATTAGAGACTCGACTCGTCATCCCACCTTTCCCTTGTGAGTACCCACGTAAAGGTAAATCGAAATGGAAAAGAGGACTATCTGTAAAGGGCTGAGGACCGACAACCGATACTTAATTCAGCTTGCTGGTTGGTTCTTCTACCATGGGCCAAGTCATGAGGAAATATTTGATCAGAAAGAAGAAGGAGCTCGGAGAAATTGATCTGCTGGTTATCTTCAGATTATTCTCCTCTTTTCACGAATGCCTCTTCCTTCAGGACTCGTTTGAACAAGACATGCTAAGACAAGGCAACGCAAGACAAGACAAGACAAGACATGACGAGAGAAAAGATGGGATCATCATATCACCTTATCCGCTGATAGGAGTAAGTTAAATCTCATGTTCTACATTATAAGATAGATAAGTACTTACGCATTTTTTAATGATGGACATGATCTAGAAGTGCGCTCCTTCCTACACATTGCACTTGCCATTGTTTTGATGTTTGAAGGTTCGAAAATCAAAAGGCGTCCGCTTTATGACTTACATGACGCCAGAGATGATGATGATGATGATGATGATGATGAGCAATTTCAATTTCCACCCTAAGTATCCCTAAGATTCACCACCACTATTTTACAGCTATTCCTACAATGAGGATACACTTTGATATGAAGAGAGTGGCATGGCAATACTACTCAAGAAAATCTCGAAGAGTAGCACTCCCGAGTATATTTTTGATGGATTACATTATTATTTTAGGTGAGATATTTATGAGTTACTATCAGTCAATTTAAGGCGAGAAAATCTAGCTCATCCATCAGTTTTGAAGATGACGGTCACAGTTGCAGTCCTCTAAGTGAGTTTTAGGAATCGATTGCTTTTCATACCTAACCTTTTAACATGTGAGTTTAGTTGACAGTCATGCCGCTCTTTTACACTTCTTCGTAGTATGTATGTACCTATGTAAACCAGTGTAGTTGAATTGAATCGAATCGAATCGATTTGACTCGAATAGAACTGAATTGCATCGCATTGAATCGAATTCAATTCAACTGAACTGAACTGAGTGAAAGGAAAGAATTATGTAATACGAAGCTTCCAGTGATTCTCCGGTCCTCTACCCTGAAGAAACCGGACCACAGCACAGCCGTAAATATACAGAATAATAATTTTCATTTTTTTCGACTGGTATACATACCAAGAAGCCTTCAATCTATCAAAGTGAAATAGAGTGATTATATCCATGATGAATGTCTTATAAATTTCCTACTCTTGGGTAAGATAGTGGACAGCAGAGACATATAGATGTTTGACTCGGCAACAAATTTGATGGATATATTTATTACCTTTTACAATTATTGTGTTGTTGATGAAAGTGCTAAGCGACTTTCTATGTTCACCTCATACCGTATTATGTGAGATTGTATAGATGGTTATTACTTGCTACTTAGGTACGTTAAAGCCATAGTGTGAATTTTATGAAGTCCAACAGCTCCTTCATAATGTGATGCAGACGGCTGAAAAATTTATTGTGAGAAACATAAAATTGCCTTTCATTATATACATACAATACAACATCATCGCATAAGAGAGGATATACAATGTAAGTACATAAAAGTACCTACAGGTATGCACAGTCAGTAAAGTGTGGAGCGTAAACAGAGTTTCATTGTTATAATGCTTAAACTATGTACTATGTATACACTATACTACACTGTAGACTGTAGTCAAGTCAAAGCCAAGCCAAAACCAAAGCCAAAGCCAAGTCAAAGTCTAAAGTCAAATCAAGTCTACCCCAAAGAAAAAAGCGACGAGGTCGGTTTAGATTGATTGATGAAGTGCAGCCTGGTAGTTTACTTATAGTTTGTTGGAACCTTACCATTAGCATGATTACCTGTGAAATATTTTGAAGTTGTTGGACGGAGGATGTAGATATATAGTGTCTGCGCCACGTTACCTGTTCCCACCCACCCAACGAACCTTTCCTTTGGGTCAATCCACTTGGCCTGGCCAGGTCTAGCCTTAGCCTTATAGATTCGCTCTGACATCCTCTACAGGTACAGCACTCGGTAGAATTGAGTCTCCTTTCCTATGTAGGTTACCTCATGCTTCTGTTACGAATACAGGCAGTGCGAGGAAGCATTTTACCTTTACCTACCTACCGAGAAGAACGTAGTAGTGTAGTATACTAGAGTAGGAGTAGTAGCACTAGTGGCAGTTGCAATCATATAACTTCCTTAGCTAATTGAATGGCTCAAGCTCAGCTTTTACCCTTTTCTCAAAATTATTTATTACCCTCATTTTTTAACCCCATATCTTTTCAGCTCGTTTCAGATGATTACGTCGTTATCGCTCTTCACCACTTCGTACCTTTTTCCATTTTCAATTTCTGCTTTTTATTGACGTCAAGCCTCATATGTACCTACATAAAGGAACCACCAGAACCATGAATATACCAGAGTGGAGTCTCGTCTCAGCCAGAGGACGAGGAAGAGGACGACGACAGTAGCCCTTTGAACAGCCTTAAAACTATCATCACATACATTATCAATATCAATTTCCGAAATGAGAAACTGCTCACACCTTCCACCCGTAATTAATAAAGACAACGAAAACCAACCAATGAAATGCCCAAACCAGAACCCAGTCGTACTCTTTTTGTTAGTTCTTTGACATCAGTTCCGGAATCACTGCATGGAGTTTCTTATCGCGAAACGTGATGGAAATTGTATAATATTCTTGTGATCGTGCTAGAGGTATGGTAGTATTTTAAGCGCTACGTTCAGGTAGGACATTCGCAAGCTTGAAATACTGTTAATCTGTATTGTTAATTTTCTTTTATGGCCAAAAGCACAATAATGCACGTTGGCAATTTTCCCTCGCCCGTCTTGACGGATGAGCGATGTAGGTCCCGTTAATATCTTGAAGGTAGTTTAGTCGCGAAAATAGTTGCCTCCTATCTTCGCTAGCTACTGGGTGGTGGAAGGAATTGGGAAAAATAAAATTGTCTTCCTTCGTACGCTGTGTGCAACGTGATTTTGCCGCGAGGACTGCCGCTAGAAAGGAGCATTTAAATTGCGATGGAAAAGCAGAAGGCTGCTAAATGAAGTAATGATATGGGACTTGATATAATTGAGTCTGCAAGAGCACAATAAAAATATCAAACCATAAAATCCGTGCCGCTGTATGGAGTCGTTCTCGGCAGCAGTATCTAAGTGTACGCTATCTGAAGCAATCTCATCTTCTGTGTCTGCTTTGCTTGCTAATTGAGACAGTCGGGTAAGCTAAATTAGCTCCGTATATAATACTAATGTGCAGGTAATACATTGAATTACACAGGCGATAGACTGCCAAAGTAGAAGGGCCGCAGTCAGGATTCGAAGAGACAAATCGTCGTTATTCGCAGGCCGAGTCATTGTGTCGGCGGTGAAAGAGAGAGAATCGTGAGAGGAGGAGATGATGCAGGAGTCAAATGACATGTGTTTGTTATGGACGTAACTAGAAAATGATTGAAGAAAACTTTATGATGATTGCGTGATGAGCTTTCAGGATGATTTTGAACTTTCCGAGAGAAATCGAGCAAGTAATGGACGGAAAATGGGGGAAAGGAAAATAAAGTCGCTCCTTGATATGTGATCAAGCAGGTAATATGCGGTTATTACGATGATTTTCAGCGAGTGCTTATTAACCAAGGAGGATGATGATGATCCACAAAATGAAATAGTGGTAGTTAGTTTGTCTATACACTGTTATTGCTTGCTAACGCTGGTTGGTCTGTTTATGGGCCACACACCAACAAGAAACATAACCTGAGCAGCCACACGAGGCCGGGATATCTTTTAACTCAGCACCACAAATATATACATGAATGGAGACATGCAGGTAACGCTCAAAGTAACTCCTGTGAGTTCTGTTTGTGGCTGCGGAAAGTATGTTTTTGGCATCAAAATTAATGTAATATGTTGAGTGACCAAATGACAAAAAGACAGGAGAGCTGACGGTAAGGATGATGAGGAAAAGACATGAAATAAAGGAGCTCGGATAATGATATGACATGTCGTCGTAAGTGATTCTAGTCTTGTAGATCACCATGTCGAGAAGGAGGGAGAGACGCTCATGAAACAAAAGTAGCTCAAAATTTCCCTCAACAAGGTGTACTTATTATATACTATACATGGAAAACATGGCTAGAGTAGGATATTGTGATGTGATGAGAGGTTGTTTCGTTGTTCTTGTTGACTATGAGCTTGAGGAGCGTGTAATTGTATCATGTTAGGAAAGAAAAAGAGATGATGTAGCCCTTTAGAATCGGATGATGTGATGAAGCTCTTATCTCCTTCGGTGGTCTCCTCAGATGGTCAGGGAAATTGACTCGAGCCCTTCAGGCCCATTGCTGTCAAGGAGTCGAAGGAGGGAGGAGGAAACGCATAATTCTGAAACAATTAAGAGGCGGGCATGGTCAAGCCTCCAGGATACAGAGGATGCATTGAGAACTGGTGGTGGGCCTCTTATCCTAGATGTGGTTAGCATTCTGACGAGGTCGTGGCCCGCCGGGCGCCTAAAACCAACAGAGCCCTGCAGGGGGCAGGCGGCAGGGTACCCACTAACTACCTTCTCATCTTCCCTTACCTTACCTTAATCCTCACTTGCATCCATCTATCCATCCCTCTCCGTCGTATATACCCACGTCTTGGAAGGCTCCTTAAGAACAATATTTTCGCATAAAGCACCTTCAACACCAGCACTTATCACCTTCCTTCCTATCATCAGTCTCTCAGTCTAATTAAAACTACCTTCTTCAAATCCAAATTACACAAGTCAGTCCCTTAATAAGCTGGTATATCCATTTCACAGACACACACACACACACAACGCCACCAAGTCAAACAATGCATCCCTTTAACGCTCACATTCATCATGAGAGGCAGGTAAGGGGAAAAAATTTAGCTCGTCAATTCTGTCTACGGAAAGTTGAAGGAAACATCTCAATAAGGAAATATGTAAGCACAAGTCGTTCGTTCCTTGGTCTTGGTCCAGCTTATTCTGTTAAGTCTTGCACAGTCAGCGGAATACAAACACAAACAGACAGGCAACAGCACCGAAACGAAGCAACTCGTAATAAAGGACTAGTGAAGACCAAGAACGTGCGATGGAATTCCAAGGCATGTTGAGAATTCATATGTGGTTCTAACTCAACTATTTCCTACTTCTTTCCCATTCCATTGTCCTGCGGGAAAATACGATGAGATGATACTCATCTTTTTCATTTTTCTATGCATATCATGCTGTTGCAGTTGTTGCTGCTTCCAAGTGCATCCTTCCTTTGATCACCAGCTTGTTTAATGTGGTCCTGAATGATATACTGGAAGAGATAAAATTGATTTAGTGTATGATCCTCACAAAGTCATACAACAATAACAATTCAAACTTGTCCAACCTCATAAACTCATAACTATTTAAGTACTTGGGTAATTATAAAATACGATATGGTGACAATACAATACAGGAATGACAGATGCTAACTGGAAGAACACGGGCAATGAGAACTACGTAGGTACCTAGGTATGTTTGTGCATGAGAAAGCGTCGGACTGGTAATGAAAATAAAGTTGGGCAAGTAAGACGAGAAAAGAAAGCCAACGGAGGGTGGTGAGTGGTGACAGGAGAAAGAAACAGGAGGGAGACGAAAAAAGTCGAGAAATTCCAGAAAAAGAAGTCAAGTCAAGTAAAGCAATAAATAGTTGGTACATTTAACGATCCTGTACAACAAATGCGTCAACACTGTTTTCCCAAGTCAAAGACGAGCCCACGGCTGTGGAGGAATCACTTTGGTGATTTCGGAGCGGACCGTACCAAAAACCAAACCAAACCAAACCAAAAATGCTTATCAGGAAATCAAAGGATGAGAGGATGAGTATGAAAAAGGGAGGACGAGACGAAAGAAGACTCTCGTTTCAATATCCGTATCTGTACCAGGACCAAAGTACCAGTTCCAGTTGCACTACACCTTGTGCACACAGAAAGAGTCATTACTGTGGGATTTTTTCATGCGTGGGAGACGAAAAGGATGGCTCAGCAGGAGGTGGATGACCATTACAGCAATTGCCTATCCTCATTCTCGTCCAGTGAAAAGTCCACTATCACTGGCACCAGCCATTTACATTCACCACGATTAAATTCGTCCATTGAAATAGAGATCTGAAAGTATCACCCCGATACCTATAATACTTGCCGATCATACACTTCTTCTGTTCTACACATGTCATGGATCTTTCTCCTCTGTCTGTCGTTCCACTCCTGACCAACAACAATGTATTTATCACAATGCTTCTGCACCTCATGTCTATTTTACAGTCCACCCTCGCAAAATGTCCTCCACAAAGCCAAGTATACTTCTTCAAACTGACCCGTTTCGCCTCATTTCTTCGATTGTGTACATCTAAAGCCGATTTGATTCTCATTCAGCCCTGATCATGGTTAAACACTTATACAATAAAACTATATTTCTTCCTTTATATTACAATGTCCAAACATTTACCCATAAATCTTGAACCAGACTATGGACCAGAGTGCCACACAATAAATCCAAATACATTAAGCAGACATGGATACAGAGACAGAGTAAGAGAGAAAGTCAGTTATTCCAAAACCCACACAGTAGGTAGACACAGGCGATTCCTTTGAGTTGTGTTGAGTGACAATGGATTGTGGTAAGGTTCAACTATTAACCTTTCTTGCACTACCGACATTTATACACCTTCACAATAATAATCATTTTATGATTCCAATAGACGATTTCAATAATACCTTTTTCTGTCCAACAATCCAACGACGCGTGAATGGTTTCCTTATTATTGTTTCTAGACAGAATAAAAGTAACAGTAATAACATCCTGGATTTTCCTGTCAACATTTCAATAATATGAATCCTGATTATTTCTTGAAAACATTGGACAAGAATTGGACTAATTTAGAATAACAGTTTTCTTACGATCTAAATAAAGCTACACAGTAAAGGTACAGATATTATAACTTAGGTATAATTGTTCAAGGAGGCATAAGACGTCCCCAGTTGAGTACAAATGATTAATGTTTACGTAAGTACCTAAACAAAGAATCACAACAATAAGCCAGAATACCTTAAACTAGAGAACGGTAATGTCAACACTCTTTTATTCCTCAAAGTTGAGTATCTTTCTAAATCATTGCTTATAAAATTGTTACGAAATATAGTTACGTTGAAAAATTGCATACGAAGTAATACAACTGGCTGTCGGTAGTAAAAATCGATTTAGAATGCAAAACGCACATGCATGTCATAGGGGTAGGTAATTTGAGGAAATTTTGAAGTATTCCGTACAAACTAATTCAAGACTAGCTTAATCAAGACCTAGCTCTAAATCTAAATTTCGAATTTCTGGCTTTACAAGATGCTATATTATAAAATAAAATAAATATCGGGGCTTATAGTCCGATTCAACAGAGGTTCCTACAAAGCCGTAACCCATCTTTTCCTTTATTTAGTTTCGTAGCGTAGCATTAGTGAAAATATTATGATCAAACTACCACTACCTACTTGAAAATGTTTACAAGCATACAGGAATATGTCAGAGTTATCTCGGGATGCACAACGGAACTAATTAGGAATTCTCTGTTACAGTTACCTACCGTGCTTCAACTTTGGTTGGTTTTTCACTGTCGAGTAGTTGCTATGTAGGTACCTACTCCCGATTTACTCTTTGAATAGGTAATTTAGTTACTGTACTGTTGCACAGATAAATGATATTATTCACCCTTATTCTTTATA